>CABFVZ010000313.1:336943-377567 GCA_902151445.1 Timema monikensis
CTACCCCCCATACCCGCCACCCTATATCCCCCACCCCCACTCTCCTTCATATTCAACATCCTCCTTGGCCTTGCCCTAAAGTAACAGTTTTTAAACAAGAAATTGCAATAGTTTGAGAAATGCCGCTAAATAAACCCATCGTTTCCTATTTCTTCCCACTCCAATCCAGCAACCCACAAGGTAGGCCTTCATTGTCAGCAAATATCAAATTAAACCAGGTACTTTACACGATTCATCTTGTATACAATCCACTAATCATTGTTTTATGTCTTATTGCGTCGCTTGATATCTGTAACGAAAAAAAATCACAATGGTGTGAAAATAACTCACATAATTGTACTAATGCTAAACTCTTACACTTAAGTAGGGGTGTGCAAAGTCCACTTGATCATATCAAAGCAAAGCCAAATCAAATTACACTAAACATTCCTGAAGCGGAATTGAAGTGTGAATAATTTTACAAAATATTGCAAATATTAAGAATATTTTGGCATAAGATAATAAATCAAGAAAATATTACATCATGCTGTCAATATCTGTAGGTTTTCATCATATAGAAATTAATTTAAACAACAAAATTACAAAAATTGAACATAAATTTGAAGTCAGTATTTTTATCTGATTAACTTTGTAGATGTTTAAGCAGATTAATTTTTTTATTAAGTAAATTGAAAATTGACGAATTTTCAAAGTTAAGTCAGAAGTTTTTTAAGTTTTGCACACCTCTACACTTAAGCTTATTTTCGAACATTCATATTTGAGATTCATGATTCATGGGGGAATTGATAGCACATCAAAAATAGAGATCTGTACAAAACTATTATTTAGAGAAATCTGTTCAGTCTCTGAACTGTATCCATGTAATATTGTAAAGTAGCTTTTATGTAACAATTTGTTCAACCTAGTTTTTTTTAAATATTTACATTGGTTTTGTATCTGTTGTTTGTTCTTTGGATAATTCCTGCATTTTCTGAGGGTTTCCCTTCGTTTCTGAGAGTTGGTGGGGAGGGGCTAGGAGGTGTGTTTGTTTTTGGAGAATGTGTGAATCAGTTTGGCACAAAGTTCAGTTCACATGGGGTGTCTGCCACAATGGGTGCACCAAGTGTTGCATGAATAGTTTTTCGCATGTGAGTTGTTCGGGTGGTACTGGCCCTAAATTGGTCTCTTTTATAAAGAAACTGCAAGAATTTGAAATATATCACTGAACCAGCCCCTTGTTTTCTATTTCTTCCCACTCTAACCCAGTAACCCAGAGGATAGGCCTCCATTGTTAGCAAACCTCAAATTTCAAGAGATTAAGCTATTCATATCTCAACTTGATTTCGAATACAGTCCACTTTCCTTGTTTTTTGCGGGTTACGTTAATGTTTGTTGATGTTTAACAAAATCCGTTTTTCTCAGTAAAGGAGCACTTGATAATTGCTTAGTGCTTATGAGGACCACTTGATAAGCATTTAATACATCTGTTGACCTCAAGATAATATGCATGTTTACTAAGCAGTACATGACAACTTTTTGATTTGACTTTGTTTCTTATGTGCATTTTCACACGTAATACTAGGTACTTAGTAGTTTCACACCACGGACCACAGTTTGAGACCCACTGCTGTGAATATTATTTTGTGTGCGTTTTAGAAATCTTCCCTTTAAAGTAGATGTATGCAAGCTATCCAACTAGTTTAGTAAAATGGTGGAAAGTACAGTTTTAGCAAATTGACGTTCTTTGTGAGATAGGCTGAGAGTGCCAGCAAGGCGGGATGGTTCGGCAGATAGACGCATTTCGGCCAAGGAGGAACTACTGCAGAAGAGAATCAAGACTTTGGAAGGCCTCCTTCAGGAGAAGACGAGGGAACAAGACAAGGAAAAGGCAGACATAGAATCCCGTAAGATAAAGGTAATTACTAACTCAGACTTGTCCATGCAGACCATTGGTAAGAGAGATTGATTGAATGAATGAGCACTTACCCTATTCTTAATTTTACTGTTTCTTTTAATTGCTAGAACGTTCATCAATTGGGATTTGATAGCTTAGGATTAAGGTATCAAAAATCATGATATTAAGATTAATTCTAAATTTTTTCAATATCTTTAATATTTGGGGGTATATAGGTATCAAGGAATCAAGTTTTATTATATTTGGAAGAAGATACAGGAAAGATGGATAGAAATATATTAAAGGGAACAAACACAGTAAGTATCCTATCACTCTTTACCAATTTCCTTTCTCCCCCCTTTATGTTTTTGGTCTCCTCTTTTAGGAAGTTGCATTGAGTGTTTAAAACCCCCTTCTGATGCGTTATGATAGAATAAAACCTAGGTCGGAAGATTAGATGGTAACAATGGATTCTATTCAAGAGACATCCATTACTTCTTTGTCCAATGGTAGCATTGTAAAGTGTGAACTGTGTTGTTCTTTTCACTGTAAAAGCCAGATATGTGTCGATCCACCTTCCCTATACCTTCTTCTAAATATAACAATATGTACCGTTCAAAGTGGAAATATGTTTTTCTTAAGGTAATCAAGTTTGATATTCTTAGATAATTTACAACACAATCACAGAATATTTTGTTTGCATTTATTGGCTTACAAATATTGAGTTATATCATTATAATTTTGCATCCATGTCCTTTTCCTGTGTTTGTCTTTTATGTTATACCTTTTAAATGTTCCTATCTAGGTGTCCTATCATTCTTTACCATTTTCCTTTTTCTCCCTTTTGTTTTTTGGTTTTCTCTTTTAGGAAGTTGTGTTGCACGTTTCACACTCCTCCCTATGAGTTCCGATAGAATGAAACCTAGGTCGGGGGATTGGGCGGTGACGATCAATTTTCTTTAAGAGGCAACCATTACCTCTTTGTACATTGGCAGCAGTGTAAAGTGTGAGCTGTGTTCTTCTTTTCATTGTAAAGGCCATATTGTGTTTGTTCCTTTTATATGTTTCTATCCACCTTTCCTGTACCTTCTTCCAAATATAATAAAATATGAAACAACTCCTACCCCCCACACCCCTCTGGATCCCTCTGTTTGGTTACATGCGTGGTCTAGAATAGTCTGTTTGCAAACCTATAAGACCATTTCATCAGAAGTAATGTAATGCTATGCAATGTTTGTTATTTCAGTCTGCAGAGGAAGTAGCTCGTTGGGACGAACGCAAGAAGTGGCAGCAGTCGACAGATAAATTGAAACAGTTGGTGAAGGACAAGTCAGTCGAGTTGGACAAACTGGAGTCCACCATCACCAGCCTCAAGGATACAGTTACCAGGCTGGAAAGAGAGAAGTTAGTTTTAGCATCCAGGCTCAAATCTAATAAAGGTAAAGCTATTATTATTTTTAGTTCATTATTAGGCTGAGATTTATTCATGCATCCATAACTAATAGTAAATAGTGCATTTTGTAGTGTATAAATTCTGATTTAAACGACTCTTTTTTATTAATATGAAATGGCCTGCCCTTTTAGCACAACTAGATAAGGTCATTAAAAATACTCTAATAAAAGGTTTCTTCAAAAAACCACGATAATTAGACTTTCTCTTTTGAAGCATGAAATTAACCTAAGTTAAGATGTTTGCCTGTACTATTAAATCAAATTAAGATTTTTATTTGGTTGTTTTATTATTGTTGTGAATATTATGGTAGACCTATTTCTCAGTAACAGAATAAAAATTGCCATTTGTAATATTTCCCTTTTATTTTCCATCATATATACAATCTACGGGTGAACGGGGGTCCTGAACGCCCGAGAAAATGTCGGTGATTTATCCATTCCCATAGGTCAGGCGGTGTTCCAGACAGTTACTGCTGACACATCCTTATTAATAGACGAGTTTTTGCGATTAACTTGGTTATGTCTTGGTATCGAGTTTTTTAGACCAATTGGGACCAAGGCGGAGCATGAAAACTACTTGAGTTGTTTTTCATAAACAAAAATGGCGGTTGGGGTGAAGTAGATCTTACAGCTGGTAGGTTAATTTATGTAAACCTACAGGTACTTCAAATTGACGAAGAATGAACTATTTAGATTTTAACCTTAGTTAGATTGGTGTTTATTTTGAATAGTTCTAATAATTACACAACATATCAAGCTTAAACATATCTTCCCAAAAAAACCCATGAAAACATAAAGTACATAATATGTAAAAGTAAATAGGGCTAGGTCATGTAATAATAATCACTCTCTTTTATCCATAACTAAACAATTTTCAAGTCGATACCTATTTACTGTCATGTATTTCTAGATAGTAATTACTGTCCATTTTAATTTACTTACTGTATAATTTAAAGTCCATTGCTTACGAAGTTATACTTATTTAAATCTAACATGAGATGTGAAGCTGTTTTGAAATTGGTGCACAAATTCTCAGCTTATTGGTCATAAACATATTGTTTGGTCTGATACCAGGTCAACCGCAAAAACGCTGTGGTTGTAAACATTAATACCAGGTCAACTGTGAAAACATGCCTAATCTCTTTTATAGACAATCTTCTTTTGTTCTATTGCAAGCTTAGGGGAGAGGCGAGAGAGGTATTTTAATGTTTCTGGAAAGAAAAACAAACTGAGATGCACATGACATATATATAAACATTTACGTTTTATGTTTAGCAAGCAAAAATGCTCAAAATATTTAGAGAAAAGCAGTTTATATGTATTTTATTCTAACATATTTTAAAGTGTGGAAATGAGGTGGGGGNNNNGGGGGGGAGAGTGTTCCAAGGTCAACCATCAATAAGTGTACAGCTCCAGACAGGAGAGTAGAGATTAAGAAGGGATAAGCCTTGTTCCGGTCTGTATATTGAATGTTAATAACTTTATTGAATATTCTCAAATTTGAATCTTAGATAACACTAAAGGGCTCTGTCGGTAGCGTGTCTGTCTACTGAGTTAAGGGGGGTTTGATTCCCGGCATGGCTGAAAAATTTATCGTAGGTGGAATGTGGGTTTACCCTTCCACAGTGATGAATTAACGGCCGGGGACTGGATGTTGTGCCTGTCCTAGCCTTAAGAGTGAATAAGGCAAATGAAGCTACAACAGGCCTAGAAAATAAATGTCTTGAATAAAAAACTGACCCAGTCCACAGGCTGGAAACGGTAATGGATCCAAAATAACACTAAGGTAGAGAGAGTCAAGTTGAATCCATTATATTATAAATCCTTAATTCGAATCTGAATCTTCATTTTACCTTCAAATCTCTTATTTAAATCTAAATATTGTAAAAAATAAACCATGAACATAAAGAGGAAACAGGAATTTAACAGGATAATAGAAGGGAAAAATAGCAACTAAATGTTAATTTTTTTGCCAAAAGTAATTCACTAAAACATTCATACATTATTTTAAGTGTTAAATTAATGATCTTTGATACAGATGATTTGGGTTTTTTAATATCATGTTGGGAGTGAACCACCAATAAACAGTATTAGAGCTCTAATACAAAATTAAATTCAAAACTTAAAAAAAAAACATATTTTAATTTTTTTTCGAATCTCAAATGATTTTCTCACATCCTCAGTTCTAGAATAACCTTAAGGATTTATAAAATTTGAGGATCTAAACCCCCCACACTAAGGATAATTAGTAGGGATGGGACCCTAGAATCCTCAAACCCTAGACTCCTTGAAAATATTCAAGGATTCGAGAATTTATCGGATTCAAGACTCATAACCTTAGATTAAAAAGGGTGACCTGGTGGTCCAGGGGTAAGGTGTCAGACTTCTATGCTGGCGGCCGGGGTTCGATCCTCGGTCCCGGCACAGATTTATCTGATTTCCAAACCCTTCCTACACCTCTGACAAGATATCTTGTGAATGTGTGGAATGCCAGGTCGCCACCGTGGTTCGGATTCCACGTTAAACTGTAGGTCCTTCATTTCATCTCACAATCACCCTACCATTACACATTAGTGTAAGTGCGTATAACCCAAACGGGTAGTAAGACGCGGTGCTAATAATAATAATAATAATAATAATTAGATTTAAAAAAATTCAAATGAGATGTATTTATGTATGTATACTACCTATTGGTGGTTCAGAAACAACATAATTATAGAACAAATTCAACCAGACCCCAAATCATTAATTTAACACTCAACTGAATTAAACTGAATTAAACAATATTATTTTAAATTAAATTTGAAATATTTTCATTTTAGCTAAAATTGTACATTTTGAAAGATTCAAGGATTCGGATTTGTATTTGAGATTCAGAAGAAAATTTAAGATTCATTTTCGACCCACCACCAAAGAAGCCTACTAAAAGAAGTACTGTTACATGGAACCATGTTCCAGGCAGTGAAAGCTCTGAGCTGGAGAAATTGGAGCTTGAGCGATCAAAGCTGCAAGTGGAGGTGACAACTTTGAAAAACAAACTGGAGATGCAGCAGCGCCACGCCGGCGGTCTGGGTGCCGCCATCTTGGAGGAGAGGCTGGAGGCTCAGCAGAGGAGGATAGCAGCTCTCGAGCTTGCCAAGAAGGTCTGTTGAGCTTACTCACCGCTGGATTGTGGGGTCCAAAAGTATGGTTTGTGAGACCCACACATAAATGAGATGAGTTATATGATCAGGGCCCCATGAATCCTTAAGGATATTCGAGATTCAAAAATAAAATTTAAACCAATAGTTTAATTATTTTTTTTCAAGATTTTCATTTGGAATTTGTTTTAGATCTATAATATTTCTTATTGGTGGTTAATGTATTTGGAAGAAGTTACAGGAAAGGTGGATAGAAACATATAAAAGGAACAAACCCAATATAGCTCTTACAATGAAAAGAACACAGTTCACACTTTACACTGCTGCTATTGGACAAAGAGGTAATGGTTGCTTCTTAAAGAAAATCAATCGTCATCGCCCAATACCCTGACCTAGGTTTCATTCTATCGGAACTCATCAGGGAGGAGTGTGAAACGTGCAATACAACTTCATAAAAGAGGGGGTTAATTATACTAAAATCTTTACCAAGCCACAGAATATTGATTTAACACTTAACTGAATGTCTGAATGTTTTAATGTTTCAATTTTAGCAAAAAAATTGACATTTAATTACGATTTTTGTTGACCTTGGTGGTCTTTTATGCTCGCCTTTGGACCCAATGTTCGTGGGTTCAAACCCAACCGAGATAGCTGTATTTTTCTTGAGCGATAAAAATCTGTGGCACAACTTCCTATGGAGAGGAAGCAAAGCCGCCGGTCCCATGTCGATTGTGGCATGTAAAAGAACCCTGGGAGGTGTGTTAAAATATCTTTCTCGAAAAAATTGGTAGGCCTTTACATTCTCGCTCATAGAAATGCAATCAGTTGTTTAAGATAGTTAATGTTAAATACCTCAAACAAATAAAATTTTACTTTACATCCATTACTGTTTCCAGCCTGTGGCCTGGGGTCACTTTTTTACTCAAGCCATGTATTTTCCATTACCGGCTTGCTAGGTCTGTAGTATCTTCATATGCATTATAGTCCAACTAACAGGCACAACATCCAGCCCCCAGGCCTTTAATTCCATAACTGAAAGGGTAAACTCACATTTCACCAATAATACATTTCTCGGCCATGTCGAGAATCGAACCTGGGACCCTTAGCTCAGTAGACAGACACGCTACTAACTGAGCTAAGGTGTCAGACCACATAAATAGAGAAAAGTTATTATTTCTAGTTTCTTTTCTGTACCTTCTTACACATATAATATTTCTAGTTTATATAATTCTGTTGGGGTGACACCTTAGTTCAATTGGTAGTGTGCCTGTCTACTGAGATAAGGGTTTTGGGTTCGATTCCTGGCATGGCTGAAAATTTATCATTGATGAAAATATGGGTTTACCCTCTCAAATTGATGAATTAATGGCCGGAGACTGATTGTTGTGCCTGTCCTAGACCCAAGTTAGATTATAAGGCATATGAATTTATGACAGGTCTAACAAGCTTGAATAAAAAACTGACCCAAGCTACAGGCTGGAAACAGTAATGGATGTAAAATTATTCTGTTATATTCCTAATTTTTTTAAGTTTTCTTAAAAAATTTCAAATTCATAATAATCAAATTCAATTTTAAGTTAATATTCTTTAAATAACAGTCTTTCACTCTCCCCTTTAGAGATATTAAATTTAGTTAAACATCTGGGTTGGATTTGAAGCAAAGCTTGAAACATGCGAATAAAACTGATTCTAAAATGTGAAGGTCATTCTGGAGGTCAAAATAAAAGTGCAAGAGGGTTTACCTTAACTTTAAGTTTGACTTCAATGTTTTGAAGCTTTGAACACACCTACAAATTATGTCAAAATCTTTTTATGTTGCTTTGAGAAACCTTTATTTAACTAGAATTTTACCGACCGTAGGGAAACCTGGTCGTAGCTGAAGAATTAGAGAAACTGAAAGAAAGCAACTCCACTCTGCATAAAGCCAACCTTCGTTTGGAAAGTGAGAACTTAGAGTTAAGGCTGGATCACGAAAGATCTCGAACTGACACTCCAAGACTGCGAGAGCAAATTCAGCACTTAGAGAAGTAAGTTATCTAATTAGCAAATATGACTCATAATTTTCTAGTATTAAATTACACTTTTGTTTTTGACAAATATAAAGCTACAATATTTTATGTATTTTTAATTTCTCTCCATCCCTTGGAGAGAGAAGTATTGTGATTGTCAAAAAAAATCAAACTCAAGATTTTGATAAATGTCGATTTTTCTTGACCCCTTGAAACAGTAAAAGTTGTTTTTACGGTGCCATCTGTCTGTATTTTGTATTAGAGCCTAAACTATTTTGCCAATTGGGCCAAAACTTGATATATAGGTTCTAAGGCTTTCATAAGGTTCTCTTAGAGGGTTTCGGAATTAGATATGTAACCCTAAAGGGTAGTTTACTGATGCACAGAAAGAGAAAAACAACTTTCTAAAAATTTACTCTATAGATTTTGATAAAATTTTGTATCTAAGCAATGATTAACATTATAAATGAAATGACGATTCTCATTTTCCCATAAGATGACATTAAGGGTACTTTAGAGGAGCAGAAATTCCCAAATTTGATCATATATCTGCCACTATTTGAGATACTAAATATCTTATCATTGTCAAGTTATATTACTATTAAAGATACAAACATTTTATTTGAAATGCATTTTTTTTTAATAAAACCAACAGCTTCTTAGTTATAAGCAAATATATATAATTTGTTTTATGTGAGTTTTTGAAATATGAAGTTGATTGTTGCTACAAGCTTCAGTAGTTGTGTACTCTAATGCTCTAATTTTGCAGTAGACTAGACTTCTGATGACAGGGAGATTGAGGTTTGAATCTTGATCAGGTGTACTTAGGTTGTTTTTTTTTCAAAATGGTTTTTTTACTCTCCTTCCACACAAATACGGGTACATTTTACATAAATAACTTCCTCATTCCTAATACCATTAGCTTAATTAGTAAATAATTGTATGATCCAAACGATAGTAAAATGGGGTGCTAAAAAAAGTTGATTGTCTTACACTTTGGCAGACAGAGATGTTTTCTTTCCTCAATGTTTCTGTAACACTGTATGTTATTGCATTAATGCTCTTTGGTGAGGTGTTTCTACAAAGATTTATGTTATTTTCTTTCTTAAATTTTCTGAGTTTTTTGTTATTTTGTTTTTTAAATCTTCCTAGCTTTTAGTAACTGTCTCTATTTTGAGATAGACGAGAAAGTCTGTGTGGTGCAGGCTACCATTTATTTCTTACCTCAATTTGTCCCGCTCTTTTGACTTTGAAGAAAAATTGTGGACATCGCACAACCTTACTTGATACTTGTACAAACTTACATATCACGTCATTAATTATTATATTCTTTGCTAATTCTAGATATGTAACTTTGTTACAAACAGAGAACTTGCATCAGAAGAAATCTTCTTCAAGTTTAGACGAGGACACAATCTCTGACGTGAGTAATGTTTCATTAATCAAAACAGCTATATGATGTTTGCTTTTCCTACATGGTTTACAACTCTCCCTCTTCACAAATATGGGTACATTTCCTCTAAATTATACCTCTTGCATCTATGTCATAATAGTATAGTTTAAATTTGTATATAATCTAGGGAGATAGTAAGACAAAATAAATAGGTTTAGCTTTTTTGTAAAGATGTCACAACACATGTTTACTCAATTTTTTTCCTTAAGTTCAATCTCGATTTTTCGATTCTTGAATATTTCCTATTTCATTATTTTTCCAAGCTTCCAACCTCACATAAAAACAGATTTTCTCCTTCATATTAAAGCAAAGATATTAAAAAATGTAAAATATAATAAAAAACAATTCATCTTAAATTTTGACAAAGAAAAAGATCCATCAAACCTAGTTTTAAAGCCTATTGTACATAATTAATCAAATAATTAGGAATTACAATATTAAATTTGTATTTTTACCTACAAATAAAGTCTCACTGAGCGAAATATAGATGGGTCGTTCGCAAATGAATGGTTTAAATTGAACGGATCTTCTAGGTGAATGAATCGAACTAGTTCAACTTGAACTAGTTCGAATTGAACGACACAAGATAATTGGTAGAATTTGGCTGACCTCGGTCGCAGAAATAACAAGGATAAGAAGGTTTTTTTCTCTCCTTGTTCAGCAAATCTATCTCTTCATCCCCCCTCTTGTGTCTAAAAGCAAACAATAAGCACCATTGTTCTCACTGGTAGGGGTAGTCATGAGGATAAAGGTTATAAGAGGCACATACAAATGCATCCTTAGAGATTAAAATATTTTAAAACTATCACTACCCACGTGGTATAAGGCAGCGCACCGCAACCTACGGCCCTCAGGCTGAATCTAGGGCACCGACTAATTCTATCTGCCCAGCAAAATATTTAGCAATTGTATTAATAAAAATAGACTAATAACTAATTACTATATGAGAAATATAAGGTTGTGGAATGCATGTATATTTACTATATATATATATATATATATATATAAAAAAAACCTTACTCATCTCTTAGCCACTAGTGTTACTAATACACAATTATTATTATTGGCACCGCGTCTTACTACCCGTTCGGGTTATACGCACTTACGCTAATGTGTAATGGTAGGGTGATAGTGAGATGAAAATGGAGGACCTACAGTTTAACGTGGAATCCGAACCACGGTGGAGTCCTGGCATTCCTCAAACTCACAAGTTGCGATTAATACAAGTCTTGTCAGAGGTGAAGGAAGAGTTTGGTAATCAGATAAATCTGTGCTGGGACCAAGGATTGAACCTCGGCCACCAGCACAGAAGTTCGACACTTTACCCCTAGACCACCAGGTCACCAATACACAATTAAGTGTACCAATAGCCCAGATGGATAGTAGGACGCATTACTAAAAAAAAACTATCAATAATCAATAAACTGGTGCTATATTAACCACTCTCTTTTTAAATATTATTTGTATGATAAAGACTATGTTTTATTTTATTTTAGATATAATTTTGATTTTACTTGAATCTTATCAAAGCTATTTTGAAAATTCCCATTTATATTTTCACAAAAATAGCACTCATTGAAAACAAATTCCTACTAAACAAATTCAAATATAATATGTTTTATTTTGCTTACAGATCCTTATTATTACAAAAAGAAAATTACGATTAACTAAAACTTTAAAACTTCTTATGTTTACCCCCATACACATACATGAAACCTTTTATTTGCAGCAAAGGTGTACATGTCAACTTTTGTTCTAAAGTCACTTTTATATTTGATAACTTGATGTTCTTAAGCGAAAACAGTGGTTCACACACACGTCTGTACAATTTCAAAATGTCATAATCACAAACTTGAACATTACTTATAAAAAGAAGAATCAGACCACATTATATAATATTGGTTTATCAATGTGGGCTGCACATACTCATGGATCTGTCCACATGCGGCTCGCGGGCCACAAGTATAAATGTTGGTGATAGGTTAACATGCCTACAATTTATGGTTTAAAAACAAAATTTCTGATATCTTAGATGAGTTTAATCAGTTTCTTCTATGCGTTAGGACTTGCCCTACTTTTGAAAATATTCTTTCACAGGGCACTGAAGTAGCCACAATGCAAAATAGTCTCAGCACATAACTCTATTATTCCTGCTGCAGTTGGGTTATGAACTGCAGTGGTTTTTTTCACTTCATTATCAAAGTCCTCCCATAAAGACGATGAAGTGAAAGAGTTGGTTGGTCGCACTGGTGGTATTGTCTCAACTTAATCTTCTACTTGTATGCAGATTCGGCACACTTTTTGTCTGAGGGAACTATAAGTGGTATTATACTTCTTCTCATCGGTTAACCCATATCTTTTAAATCTAGGGTCAAGAAGTGTCGCTTGGGCTGTAAGATCATTATCTTCAATATCATTGAAGCATTTGTTTAGCAAATCTGACAACGTCCCTACAAATCGACTTATTTCTGGAGGCAGAGTTTTGTCTCTGGTGAAGTGAAGCATTTTATTGTTCATTGCATTGTACTCCCCTCCCCCTTACCCCCCCAAACTTTATTACCACTATAAAATAACAGTCGGGGATGGTAACAAGAGAGTTAGTTTATTCATATAACAAATTACATACAACTCAATGAGATAGTGAGACAACATAAAGCTTTAGGCGTCTGAAAAAATATATATATCTGTGTGTGTGTGAGTGTGTGTGTGAGAGAGAGTGTGAGAGAGAGTGTGAGAGAGAGAGTGTGAGAGAGAGAGTGTGTGAGAGAGAGAGTGTGAGAGAGAGTGTGAGAGAGAGAGTGTGAGAGAGAGTGTGTGAGAGAGAGTGTGAGAGAGAGAGTGTGAGAGAGAGAGTGTGAGAGAGAGAGTGTGAGAGAGAGAGTGTGAGAGAGAGTGAGAGAGAGTGAGAGAGAGAGAGAGAAGCAAACAATCATATAATTGACCTAAATGGCATCATACACAATGAGGCAATTGTCCAAAAGTAATTTCTGATGTAATACAATACTCTCGTCCAAAAATGGCGACTCAAAACACACTAAATAATCCATACTAAATTGACCTTCAAACTAATCTCAATTAGTCCTGCCATAATAACAAATTAATCATCAAATGAAAGATCCAGGTAAAAATGGTCATTCAGGAATGCGATCCAGCAAATACACTTAAGAGTGTTAAGCTACCCTAACTGGCAGTCCTCAAAGGACAAACAATAACAATATAGTCTCATATAATAAATTTCCTCCCGACTGAATATTAGAATATTAGACATATTAGAATCTATTCACAAAGGTCATAATAATGAAAACTATGCCGCCTAATGACTTGCAAAAGAAAAATATTAGTAAATAAAGCCAAGACTGTGGTATAGCCTCGCCAACTCGCGGCCCCTTCTTTGATTAACAACTCATAAACTTTAAACATTTTCAACAATGATAAATACTCTCATAATAAATAACAAGATAAATATAATTCCCTGAAATATTAAAATAAGAAGATCTGGTAAACGACGCTATCAGGTTTAAATGAC
This sequence comes from Timema monikensis, assembly GCA_902151445.1. Lineage (NCBI taxonomy): Eukaryota > Metazoa > Arthropoda > Insecta > Phasmatodea > Timematidae > Timema > Timema monikensis. The sequence continues at coordinate 350,397 of CABFVZ010000313.1, forward strand.
CGTCCCAAGTGGCGGTACCCAAAGGGTAAAAAACCCCATTAGTTAAGCGGATAAGAAAAGTTTCAAACTAAGACATAAGATCCAAAGGTCCCTCATAGGGATCATAATAAAAGGTGAACAAGCAGTATGAAATAACAACCCAAAGATAACAACAAAAAAATATAAGTTGATGACAAGTCAGACAAGGGAGGGAGGGGTGGGGCAACCATGTGTCTGGAACATACTATAACATGCTCCAAGTCACCAGACTCGTGCAGAAGAACAGTTCTACGAGTTGGCCAAGAGCGGCCGATAGAGCGCAGTGAGTCCATGCATATCACTCTTCTTTTTTTTATGCTGGCGCGGCTCGGTTCAGGAGTCGGGAAATGAACCTTGGGCTTTGCTTCAGTCCAATGTTAGACAGTGCCGCGTTGTGTTGTGTAGTTATAGTTTTTTGCTGAGATGGGTCATCTGGGGGCCAGGATGGTGAGTGATACAACCTCTTAATTTTTATATGTTGTAACAAGATAACAACCTTAACAAAAAAAAAACTTTTGATAAGGAAACTTTTTTTCAAAACTAATTTCTTCAGTGACCTCTTGAAGTACTTTAAGTAATTCCACAGCTTTGTCGGCTAAAATCCACTCATGAGTCGATAATGTTGCCAAGTCACATTGTAAAATGGCTAGTGTGGAAACAACTGCATCTTTCACTTTTATTATTCTGTTGAGCATATCAAAGGTTGAGTTCCATCGCGTGAAAACATCTATTTTTAATTTAAGTGCTGGCAACCCTATCGGCTTCTAAATAGAATACACTTTTGAAAGCGCTCGGGAACTTCTCTTAAAATGTTTAACTATAGTTCTGATCTTTTTTACCACGTCATTTAAATTATTTCACAGTGATGCCTGCACAACAAGGTTAACATAATGTTCAAAGCATGATAAATGTCTCCAGCTACAAAGACGTATTGCAGCTGGATGTTGGCAACATTGCCACTTATTACACAAACTACGTTCCTTTCAATGCCCCATTCTTTCACTGTATCTTTCAAATGATCAGAAAGATTTTCGGCAGTGTGTCTATCATGAAAAACAATACACCCTCGTAGTACTGAACGGAGGTCACAACAATCACTGTTTATGAAATGTGCTGTTACAGCAATAATGCTCTCATTGTTGAATGAGGTCCATAATTCTGTGTAAGGCATACTCCTGAAACTTCCTTCCGATTCATTTTCAATTTCTCTAAAGCTGACTAATACTGTTGCAGCACCAAACTAGAAGAAACAGTTTTACGAGATGGAAGGATATAACCTGGACAAAGAATGTTGATAGCAATTTTGAACTCTGGATCCTCAACAATACTTAGTGGATGGTATTTTTTGACTATCATTTTGATCATCTGTTGATCTAATAATTTTGGTCAATGAATTGGGATGGGCCTGTTGATACTTACTTAATCTAGTATATTATCCTGTTGCTGTTCAGAGGCCTGTTTCGACATAGATGGTTGGTTAATGTCCTAATTCACTTCTATATCTATAATATCTACATTGTTGACAGTTTGCTCACCAACTAAGTTTAATGTGGATTGATCAACTGATGTTACCGACTTATGAGGAGATTCACTTCTAAAAATAGGGAAAGTAGGATATTTTGCTTTAAGGTGTCTCATTAAGTTCCCAGTAGAACCACAAGCTACACTGACAATTTGTGAACAATACCCACACTTTGCTTTTTTGTCTTCTATTTCGGAAAAGTGATCCCAAAGTTTATTTTTTTCTTCGTGGCATTTTATTTTTTAAAACAAATATATTTTCATTTAAAAACAAATATACCACTGAATAAACTACGTAATTAATCAAAATAAATAAAGTGCTACTTTTAAGAAGTTTTAGATTTGACTCATAAGCATAAATAATACAGTAATAATTAATTTAATAAATTTTAAAAATTTATCTATGAAACCAGGCCTTTTATGTGAAGGGAATAACTAATTTACATGGTTTGTTTCTCCAATTGGTACCAGTAACTGACTGATTGAATGCCATAGGTCAGTCACGAACAATGAGCGACTAGCCAGTATCAAACGATGAGCTGCAAAACAAGTATTCGTTTGCAAACGACTGAACAATAAAAATGAATGGCTCATTTCACTGAACTAAATAACTTTGAGCTCTTCGCAACAGTGAGCCACTCTGCCGATTAAAAAGATATGGTTGCACATTGGGCGTCAATTAAAACATTCTTGAAATTACTACCCCACGATTTGGCGGCAATTAAAATGTTCTTGAATAATATTGTGAGATAATTGGTATTTATAGCTCCGTGATCGAGATATGATGTCGATGTGAGCATGCCTTACTGTGCGCTCATGCGGTTATAACATTTTGATTACTTCTAATTTTTATTTTAATAAAATAAATAAGACTTTTAATGTTGCACACGATTTATTACCTTCGGCACTGAAGATGTAATATTAGATAATACAGTTTTAGTTGAACTACAGGTTATTTTTCTGTGACATTACACATTCCGTGTTCTGAGTACCGTGTGCTGTGTAGATTTATGTTACTACTATATATTCATAAACACATGCGGCTTATATATGACCGATCCCTTGTGTCCTGGACCTCTTGTCCCCATTGTCAAAACCAACCAATAAAAAGAGTCCTGGCGGCAGGTGTTGTGAAGGCTAGCTTCCTATTGGGTAGAGGAAGCTAGCGTCACTTTTTTTTTAAAAAAAAACACTGCGGAGTTGATTTTTTAAAGAAAAAAATAAGCTTTATCGTGTAATATATTGACATTAGTTCTGAAAAGTGCGTGATTCTCTATGGATGAAGTATTGAAAGTATATTTTACATACAATACTTTAAAGAAAAATGCACTTCATCCATGACTTTTTTAATATATGAGAGGGATCCATATCACTATCTTTACACCATCTCTAGAGTGAAATATTTGATTCCATTCTCCCTCCACGCAAATGTTGGTACACTTAAAAAAAAATATATATACAACCTGCCTCATCCCAAAATCCTAAGTGTAATTAGTACATAAGTGTATAACCTGGACAGGTAGTAAGACACTGTGCTAAAAAAAAAGACAAATAAACTAATAAAAGAGATACTGTAATTGATTACTAACTATTCTGATTTTGACGTCAGGTTTGTTTGTCAGTAATTTCATTAATGGATCAAAGTACTGAACAAGGTATTGAGAATGATATCATAGAGATAGATTCTCGATTATTTCAATACAGTATGAATTGAGGGTATAAAGTTATCAAAGACATCTACTTTTTTTGGTTTTATCAAACTTTCTTTCTTCATATCACAAAATTGATTTGATTTTTAAATTAATTCTTGAAAGGCTATTTGCACAGAATTAGTTTAGTAAGCTCGAGTTCTGGAGCTGTTTGTGTGATTCAGGTGCCAACAAAAGGCAAGAAATCTTCTAGTGAGTTGGAGAAGACGATCGTTGTGCTGAAGAGAGTTGTGGAGAAACTTCAGTCAGAAAACAAGAGACTGAGGGAAGGGAAAAAGGCTGACCATTCAAACACTAAGGTGAGTACAGTTCAATTTTTATAGAAAGGCCCTTTTATAAAGTACAAATATAAATATTTTTTGTAGCCAACATTGATAACATTTTATGATTTCATAAGTGACCCCACTAATTTATTATGAAGCCAAAGGTGGATTCACCCGTTTTCCTTGATTTATTTAAGTGCTCTTTGGGTGTGCGAAGTATCAAAAAGTTTGAGTTCTATTTCGGAAATAAAATCATTCCTGCTTTGATAATTACAAAGCATTACCGATAAAAATATTGACAACTTAAATACTCATTTATGTTCAATTATTTCCATTCTGTACTGTTTTATATAGTACATATTCATATGACCACTCTAAAGTAATTAAACTGCATTTTACAATAATAATGCCTAAAATGAAATACTTCATGAAAATGAAGTAGGGACATTCGAGATTAGAAAATATCTCGAAAATTCGAGAAATAAAAAATATAAAAAAATAATGGCCCTAAGAAACTAAAAAACTAAACTGGGAATCTATTATTTCTAATAATACTATAATAACCCAAAAATAGGTGGCATTCCTCCCTCAATAAACATCCTTGAATAAGAAATGTTTTGGTTATAAATGTTGTTTTTCAATATCAAACTCTGACAATATAAGCTGTTACACTACAAAATTAAATTATGAAATGTGTTCATTGTAATTAACTATCAATATTTTATTAATGGCAGAAGTATTTCAAACATATAGGCGCAAGCCCTATTCAATAAAACATTTATTTAGATCATTTCAGTGTATACATTTATATAGATAAACAAAATATAATATATTTTCCAGCATAAAAGCACTAACTAAAATATAGTCAAACATTGATTTAGCTTAGACAATATTTGGATTAAAGGGAACACGCATGCATATTCCGTCATTTTTTTATAAAAAAAATTATTATTATTTTTGCAAAATAAATCAAATAATGCTTCAAAATATAATAAACTTAGTAGGGCTAGGCAAATGCCTATTACCGTTACGTTCACTCTTTGAATAACTTTGTGATAGTTTTGAAATAACTATTATATTTTATTAATAATTTGTATTAGCAGTTGACCATTTTCGATTTATAACAAAGAGGGGTAAAACACTTTCCCTTTCCTGTTTTTCGAATAGTTGCTTCATCATATCTTAATGTTTTATTATGATTTTTTTTTTTGTTTATTAATATTTACTCTAAGAATTTAATGTACAAAAAATTATGCATAGTCAAAAATTTGTATATGTTGTTTTGCACCTGTAAAGAATATAAACCAAGTTATTGGTATCAGTGATCAACCACAAATGATTGGCATCGAACTAATTGGAAAAAGGGCTGATAAGACCAGTCCTAATATTTAGTTTAATTTATACTCTGTGATCTCAACAGTTTTTGAATATTTGTGATGGGAATTGCAAAAATTTACCAGCAATTTTTTTACTTCATTCAAAATATAATACAGCTCTATAGCGAAAACCTCTTTTCAATTTGAGATAATTGTATTATATTTCATTTAATAAGTTTTTGATTAAATAATGCGGTTCTCATATCAAATATTAAATAAAATTTGAGATCACTTTTAGAAAATTAAGACTGAATGTATCTACTGAAGCAATATTGTATTTAGTTTACAGGACAAAAGAGGTTTTTTTATTATAAAAACTGAAAAAATATGGACTTTAATTTGTATTTCTTCCTGCCTAAATAAACACCATTAAAATAAATTCGCACCATTTACCGTTTTTAAGTTTTTTTGCATCCAATACTGTGTCCAGCCTGTGGCCTGAGTCAGTTTTTTATTCAAGCCATAATATTTTTCACTACCGGTTGGCTAGGTCTGTCGTAGCTTCATATGCCTGACTATCTATCTTAAGACTTGGACAGACACAATATCCAGTCCCCGGCTGTCAATTTATCAATGTGACAGGTTAAACCCATATTGTCATCAATGATCAATTTTCCGCTATGCTGGAAATCGAACCTGGTACCCTTAGCTCAGTAGGCAGGGCAGACACATTACCGACTGAGATAAGGTGTCAGACCACCATTTTTAAGTACAATATCATTTGGAATAGCGCGCTAGGCTAAATGATGGTTTAAATTAGGAGGGATAGCCAGCACACTTACCTTGGTGATACTGGTGTAGAACTTGTTTAGATAGAACACTAAAAACCACAAACACATTTTTAAGGAGAAGCTTTCACTGTCACAAACAGTTTCATCAGGTCAAGAGAGTAGATAGTCTAGTATCTTGACCTGATGAAGCTGTCTGTGACAGTGAAAACTTTTCCTTAAAATGTGTTTTTTATTTTTTTAGTGTTCTATCTAAACAATTTCTACTCCAGTATCATCAAGGTAAGTGTGCTGGGTATCCCTCCTAATTTAAACCATAAGTACAATGTCAAAAATTATGTTTGAATTGCCACTCATTGACATGAATATGGGAACCTAATGAGAGTATATTTTTATCCTAGGAATCTGTAGAGAAGCTGCGTATGGAACTGTTGTCACTGCGTGTGGAGAGAAAGAAGCTAGAGGATCGCTGTCTGGAAGGAGTTCAAACAACTACACAACTGGAGGCAGAACTGGCCACTTCCAGGAAACATATCAAGGCTCTGGAAGATAGGCTACAGGCCGTGCGAGGTGAGTGGCTGGCCAAACAGAAAATAGACTTGGAGATCAATCAATCTAGCATACACATCTTTGTTATGGCAGTGAATTATGGACTCTTCAAAAACCAGTTGCAAACAGATTGACTGAGATTAAAATTTGGTTACTTTCAGACCCATAGGAATAGTACAATATTACAATTTGAGTTGTGGTAATGCCCATTTGTGCTGGTGACTGTTATAGAATATTCACACTAGGATTTATATTGTTTTTAGAAAGAAAAAAAGAACTATATTTAATTACTGACATAATAACGTTATATACATTTCTTAATTTTCTTTAAAAAAATAAATTTTAAATGCATTATTATCAAAAGTGCCTTAACAATCGTGGTATGTATGAGAGAGGGATATTAGTAAATGGTCTGTGAAGTTTTTGATAGTATCAATATCGACTCGAATTTTATATTATTCAACTCGATAACTCGAATCAAACCAAACTAGAAAAAAAAAATTGATAAGGTGTAAGCCATTCCAAATATCACAATTTGCCTAACATATGTTAATCTATTTTTAACAACAATTCTTCTAAGGTAAAGTAAATGATTATTAATTATATTGACCGAAAAATAAGTCAAACTTTTCCCCCAAAGACGAGATTTAAAACCTTCATACTAGGATCCAAAGCTATTCCAAGGTTTTTTATTTGTAACTCTTTTTATTTAACATAATAATTGTATCATATTTAGCTAGGATATTATTCAATTTGAACTCAAACCATTTGCTTCGCAGATGTCTAATATTAGTTGACATATTTTCTTTTAAATGCATTATAAAGGTTTAACTCATACTCTAAGGACTATAACTGAGCATTGTTCCCAGGTACCAGCACAGAGCAACGAAACTCGGACACACAGGAGTTGCTGCTGGTGAGGACTCAGCTGGTTCACAAGTCCCAACTTCTAGAGAGGGTCAAGTCCCTGCTCAAGAGGGCAGCAATGAAAGAGAAGACTCTGCAAGAGCAGGTAACACAGGGCTGCTCATCATTCTGAACAAACATTTCACAGTGAGGCCTATGATCCTGCTTTAAGATAATACTTGATGAAGTCTCAAATATACCTCTCTAAGGGAAATCTCTTTTCACTCTTTGGGGTAGTTGGTAATATATATTTGGCAGGTAGAGGAAAGGTAGATAGAAAACACATGAAAGGGACAAACTCAATATAGCTTTAAAATGAAAATATTAACACAGTTCACACTTTACATTGCTGTCATTAGAAAAAGAGGTAATGGTTGCCTTTTTAAAAAAATCAATTGCTACTGCACACTCCCCTGACCTAGGTCTCATTCTATTGGAACGCATCAGGAGGGAGTGTGAAACACGCAACGCTAAGTCTTATAAGAGGAAACCAAAAAGCTGAAAGGGAGAAAAAGGAAATTAGTAAAGAATAATTGGAGACCTGGATATGAACATTTATAAGGAATAAGATAAAGGACAAACACAGTTCACACTTTACATTGCTGTCATTAGAAAAAGAGGTAATGGTTGCCTTTTTAAAAAAATCAATTGCTACTGCACACTCCCCTGACCTAGGTCTCATTCTATTGGAACGCATCAGGAGGGAGTGTGAAACACGCAACGCTAAGTCTTATAAGAGGAAACCAAAAAGCTGAAAGGGAGAAAAAGGAAATTAGTAAAGAATAATTGGAGACCTGGATATGAACATTTATAAGGAATAAGATAAAGGACAAACACAGGAAAGGCCGTTTCACATTCTGTCCTGACGAGTTCCGATAGATTGATACCTAGGTCGGGGGATTTGGGCAGTAGCAATCAGTTTTCTTCAATAGGCGGCCATTACAGCCATGGCAGCAGTGTAAAGCATTAACTGTGTTTTTCTTTTCATTGTAAAAGCCATATTGTGTTTGTTCTCTTTTATGTGTTTCTTTCCACCTTTCCTGTACCTTCTTCCTAATATTACCTCATTTATGTAAAAAAAACAACTTAAATTTTAATACTAAACTTGCAACAAATTTAATTTACTGTCATTATTTTAACGCTTTGATCGAATTTCTTAAAAAGATATTTTCAAGTGTAACTTTAATCCTTATATATTTGGTAACCCAGTTTAATTGTAACAAATTAATATTTCACTAAATAATTTTGTAATCAAGGTGTCACATTTAAAACATCATAACTTCCCACATTTAACTAGTCTAAGACTTGATTACCAGGTACGATTGCCTTGTACAGGCTGTAATTTTCCACTTAATTGAATTAGAATATTTTTTTTTTTGTTCTTCCAGGTACGTATTCTTCAAAGCTTAGTACCTGCAGGTATTCTGCAAGAACATCAACTTAATTCTTTGTCCTCTGAGAGTTTCAATACAACATAGTAACTCTTGCTGTTGAAATTTAATATTACTATGCTGGTCCATAGTTATCGTCACTTTCAACAATTTATTGATCTCAACTATAATATCAAAATATTTTGATATTTGTAACAATGTTTCTAATTGTAGCGATGAATTAATGGTGTGTGTTTTCCATTCGACTGTTTTATATGAATTTTTAACTACTGATAATTGTGATATTTTGTACATTTATTGTAATAGAATAGTTAATCATAAAATAAATATTATTTGCAACATAATCAGCGTGTGTTATTAGAGGTGTTTAAATACGGATCGACCATCTTTCTTGTCTATTGGTCACCGTTCCTGGCTACAGATCCATAGGTCCTAGATTCGATCCTTAATGCTCTCAGATTTTCTGTGAAGCAGTGGGTCTGGAACGGGACCAACTCAGCCTCGTGAGGACAAAAATGTGGAACTACTTAAATGAAAAAGTAGCAGCTCCAGTCTAAAAAAGACAGGTTAATGGCTGGAGGGTTTTGTTGTGCTGAATACATGACACCCTCAATCCACAAATGTTGGAACTATCTTCAACAACATGCAGCGGCAGCTTACTTGCAGGCTGACACCATGGAGTTTTTTTATATAGGAATTTTAAAATGCGATCCTCATAAGTACATCTGTCTCTTTTTACTAGGGCTGTACTAAGAATACCTTTTCAATTCAAGGTCACAGGAGGAAAAAGGGTAAAATCACACTACACACATTTTCCAAGACACCAATTTGTATATCTCAAAACCCATAAGAACCCTCAGCAAATAATTTTGTTGTAAAATTAATTTAAATTTGACAAATGCCTCTTTTAATCATAATCTAAAGTGCATTAGAAAGGTCTCATGATTGTCTAACAGGTGGCACCACTAGCTTGATTCAAGTTAAAACTAAACTTACTCCTTTATCCTTTGTACCCTTCAATTTAAATCAAATATATTATTTATTTTCAAAGCTGAATCAAAGTTCAAATATTATATTGTTGATTATTTTATGCTTGGAAAAAAATTATAAATTGTACCTAATTATGTGACTTTGTACTTTAAAACTAGGAGTTTACGAGCGCAAGTTATTTTGATTCAGGTCATTCTTGAGCGAGTTTCTTATGAAGCTCTCGAGTATTGAGCCTAGACGGCCTGGGTTTAATAAATAAATATTTCAAACCTTAACTATATAAATAAAAAACATACATTAAAGAAAAGCTGTTTTATGAAATAAGACTGAAATATTAAAAAAATTTAAAGATTGCTTATTTTTAAATGATTAAAAAAATTAATCATGAATAATTTAATGTTAAGGATTTGAGTCTCGAATATCTTAGAGTATTTGAGGGTCCTATCCTTATTTTTTTAAATTGATAACCCCATTATTCCCTGTCCATCTGGAGTGCACACATTTACTTGATGCTGGCCTCTTAGCATAGAGAAAAATTGTAGCATTTATTTGAGTTAATTAACATGCATTTTCTAAATCGACTGATTATATCAGCACACGAGAATTTCTATGGGAGTGAAAGGGCCTAGACCAATTTTGTCGGGAAAGTTATTTTCACAAACCTTCCAGGGCTCTTTTACTTGCCACAATTGGCATAGGACCAACGGCTTTACCTCTCCACCAAAGGAAGTTGTGCTACAGGTTTTTATTGCTCAAGAAAAATTCGTCGACTCTGGCTGGGTTTGAACCAACATACATTGGGTCTTGGGGTGAGCACTCTATCCCAAGACCACTGAAGTCGTCTAGGGCCTAAAACGTTAATTAATTTTAAGATGTACATAGTCGACTTTTACATTAAGGTGCACTTGATACCATCTTGCACTTAACTATTTGTGTTCTGAAATCCCTACAAAGTGATCAATACTTTACTACAATAGTCCCATGGCGTCTTTGGTGCTGACTAACAGCTCACAGCTAAAAGCTTTGAAAAGTTACCAGACCAAATTATATATCCCTACGCCGAACCTTATGATCTGCAAAAACATATGTTTAGCAGCTGTCACTTCTGACGGTCAAAATTTAGGTATATACCTAAATGTTGACTGTCAAAAGTCAGCAGTTAGCTGTCAGTCAGCACCAAAGAAGTCATGGGGCTACTGTATATCCTCTTTTATCTAAGCCCTATACTCTCTTCCTTTTAACATCAAAACCAGTTTACTCAAGTTATTGACCTTGACAATTCAATGAACATTAATTAGTCGCAAAATACTCATATATATCTGAGACTTTTCCTTATGGAAATATATTAAATATATTTGCATCCTATGTCCATTTCCTGTGTTTGTCCTTTATGCCATTACTTTTACATATTTTTATCTCAGTGTCCTATCACTCTTTACAGTTTTCCTTTTTCTCCCTTTTGGGTTTTTTCTTTCAGTAAGTGTGTTGCAAGTTTCATACTCCCTCCTGATGAGTTCTGATAGAATGAAACCTAGGATGGGGGAATGGGCAGTAACTATCAATTTTCTTCAAGAGGCTGCCATTGTCTCTTTGTCCAATGGCAGAATTGTAAAGTGTGAATTGTTTTTCTTATTTTTGGTTTAAAAGCCATATTGTGTTTGTTCCTTTTATATGTTTCTATCTACCTTTCTTCTACCTTCTTCTAAATATAATACATTTACCTCATAAAGTAAAAAGAGGTTTTCCTTATAGAGGTTCATTCTAATGCTATCCTCCCATCTGCATTTAGGTCTTCCCAATGGTATCTTCCCATTGGGTTTGCTAGTCAGTATCCTAAATAAGATTCTAAAATCTCCCACTCATGCTGGATGTTCTTCCCACTATGAGACTTTAATATTCTAACAATGTCCTGTGATGAATACAGGTTATGTAACTTCGCATTATATAACATACTACACACTCCAGTTTTTGGACCAAAAACTTTCCAAGCTTTCCAAGTTTTCAAACACCCCAAATTTGTTTTGTCACGTAAGGTGAGAGACCATGTTTCACACCCATAGAGAACACCCGATAAAAGTATTGTTTTGTATATTCTGAGTTTTATATTCCTTGAAAGCAGGCGAGATGTCAACAACTTAATGAGTCAATCCATTGTTGTAATTGCTTGTTAAAATTGTTCCTAAATATTTAAACTCACTAACCCTGTAAATTTGATAGTAAATAAAAGTGATAAAACTAAAGAAAAAGGAAAAATAAACTACTAAAAATAAATTTGATGAAGAAAGCCAACCTAGGTAAAGAGGAAAAAATGTGGGAAGAATCCAATGCACAAAGGTGACATCTTCTTTCTTTCTTTCTTCTGTCTTCTATAGTAGAAATAGTCACACACACATTTTAACACAAATAGAATAATATTTCGGCATTGTTGCCTTTATCAAACATAAACAAGAAAGAAGAAAGTACAGATTACAAAACACTGGATTACTCCATTTCAAATTTAAAGAACTGTTAGAAACACAATGTGCTAAATGTTTTTGGGAGTGAAGATACATTTCTTGGTTATGGTTAGTATTTATATAGACCTATTTCTTTAAAAAAAGTAAATATATAATAATGATAGTAATAAAAATTATATTTTAAAATAATAATAGTAATAATAATAATTTGAAAAATGTTAATCCTATAGAAAGAAAGAAACTATCTTGAGGCCTGGTGGTAATCTTGATTTGGTGATCCATTGGTGGGCCAGTTCCCTCTGTCTAAGTTGAGAACTGTTGCACTGTTTAGGAAATGCTCTTAATATTTTGGTGGTGTAGCAGGTTTGAAAGTCCTGGTTGTGGGTACTAGCATGGATGGGTACAGGCTTGTCCGGATCTTTGTGGTTTGTGTCAAAACAATGATTGTTCATTCGCTGTCTGAGAGAACCTGTAGTAAGGCCTATATATTCTGCATCACATGATTTGCACTGTAGTCGATATATCAAGTTATTTGTTTTGCAACTGTAATAACCAGGGGTTTTGTATTCCACTTTGGTTACTTTGCTGTTGAAGGATGTAGCTGGTAGGTGGAGTCCACATGTGCTGCAACGGGTGTTACTGTAGGGGTATGAACCTTTGGTTTGGTCGAATTCTCTTGGGGTCAGGAAGTTTGGGATGGACTAGAATATTGTGGAGATTGGGTGGCCATTTGAAAGTGATTCTTGGGGGTGAACTAAGAAGGTTTTAGGGTCTGGGTAGAACTGGTTAGGAATTTGTAACCACTTTTAAAGATGGTGTTGATAATTTGTAGACCAGGATAGTATTGTGTTGTGAGAGGGATGTCCTCAACTTTTTGTGGAGGGTCATAGTCGTCCCTGGAGAGTGTTCTGGAGATTTGGCTGTCTATTAAAGGCTTGGAAAGCTGTAGAGAGCTGTTTACAATATTCGGTTAAATCATTGGGTTCTGAACATATCCTTTTGGCTCGGTTAGCAAAACTGAATGGTAGAGACCTTTTTGTGTATAAAGGATGGCTACTATGCTAGTGGTGATTGGATTGTTCTCACATTTTCCCTCTTTCCCTAGGTGGGCTTTCTTCATAAAATTTACTCTTAGTAGTTTATTTTTCCTTTTTCTTTAGTTTGATCAATTTCCTTTATTATAAAACTATTTAGCCAATGGGCCACCTCATTTTTAAACTTTCTAAACACTAACCCTGTAAATTGATTTGTTGTTTGCAGTAATCTCTAAATTATCTACTCCAATCTTTGTTCTCTGTATGATCATATAAATTAGTCTTTTCATAATTCATTTCTTGCAACAGCTTCCTTAATATAACCCAAAAAAGCTAAATCATCTGTGTATCCTAATAGCTTCAATGCACTGTTTAACGACAACCCTTCTATACTTTTATTTTTACTTTACATCCATTACTGTTTCCAGCCTGTAGCATGGGTCAGTCTTTTATTCAAGCCATATATTCAACTACCGGCTTGCTAGGACTGTCATAGCTTTGTACACCTTATAATCTAACTTAAGACTAGGACAGGCAAACAGCCAGTCCCCGGCCATTAATTCATCACTATTGTAACAAATACCTGGTCTTTGAAAAGTATTATTCATAGTATTATAATTTCAAGGACAGTTTAACATTGTGAACAAACACAGGGGTTTCGTTGCTATAGAATTTAAAGAGCGCTTCTTTTTATTTTGAGCCATGTTTATCTCAGAATGTGTAGCTAATGCTACAAAACAAAGTTAATATGCATCAATGTTTGAAGGAGTTAATTTGTGGCAATTGCTATCACCTAAACAACTCTAGACACTAGGTAATATTTTGTCCGAGATGATGCTGGCCTTGTTTGGTCATGAACTCCCAGCATTCCAAGTAGGTTTACAGAGGTAAGACCAATGTCTATGGAACTACCCAATGGTCCTGAATGTCATAATAGTTTCGTACTTAGCTAAATTTATTTTTTCTTCATTAAGTCTGGTGCCCAATATTATTTTGTTTATTTTCATTACTAAATTTATTTTATCTTTGTTCAGTCTATTTGAGTTTTATCACAAATTATTTCACGATTAAATATATTATTTTGCTCTTTTGATAGACTGCGGCATACTGGGGATTACCACATTGTGAAAGGGTAAACCTACATTTCACCAACGATAAATTTTACGGTCTTGCAGATAATCTAACCTGGGACCTTTAGCTCAGTAGACAGACACACTACCAACTGAGCTAAGGTTTTGGATTCCCTGCTCTATTGCATTACCCTAATAGCATGCTCTAAGGCTAGATTAGAGAGTAATGGGGAAAGTGCATCTCTTTGCTTCAACCCATTATGTATTTCAAAAGTATCTGATAAATGACATCCAGCCCGTACAATGCCACACTTATCAGTCAAACACACCTCCATTAGCTTGACAAGTTTTGTGGGTATCCTTAATTTAATTTAATCACAGACCTTTTTAAAATCTTTCTATAAGTGATAAACCGTCATGTTGTATTCCAACTTTTTTTAGTGTAGATATGCCAAAAATTATATCAAAATTATAGATATTGGCATTTGTAAAGTAACCTCCAAGTCATTTTCCCAGAAAAACACAATATTACATTTTGTTTGTAATACTTAACTCAACATGGATATGAATTTTAATAAAAATTGTTATAGCCTATTTTGAGAAAATCAATTTTTTTTCTTTTCATTCATAAGTAGACAGACTACCCTTAATTTTAGAGACAGATTAAAAATTCCAAAAAAGTATCTTGTGGCACTACCTACCAACTTTTAGCCCAATAATGTTTTCATGGTTTGAGCGCGACAGAAAGTATTGTGAAAACAATTTTTTTTTAAGTTCATGGATCATGAATTGTTGACATCCATTAAAAACTAATGTTTTACAACGAAAATTATCATGTTCTTCAAATTAAAATAATTTGTTTTTTAATAACCAACAAATACAAATGATTTGATTTGGTCTATGATAAATTATGACATATGACATTACTTTTAAAATGAACTTGTAATAAGTGTGATTAAATTTGAAATTTTTGTTAAAAGTTTATAAGAAACACAGCAACTACCTGTAGGCCTACTTGAAATTACTTAGTCATATTCATATTCTGATAACATATTTGCTTCTATAAGGCATTTTAGAAAACATTCTAAAGTACCGGTAGTTTAAAGTAAGGAGTAGTAGGCCTAATAATTAATTTTTATAAGGCAGCCTAAACAAACAAGAAATTTCAATATTTTTGTGAAACATTAACATCATCAAAAGTATTTCTCTATGCTTATTTACTATAAAAAGCTGCTTATGAAATTTGAAAATAAAATAACCTGAAATTCTTATTAATTATATTTCTTAAATTATGTCAACTTAATGTTGTGATTTTTACCTACCAAGTGCTTCATAATATTTCTAAAGTTAGTTGATATTACTGTTTAATATAGCATGTATATAAAAGTGATTTATGGAGGTAAGTACAGTTTTTTGTCAGACAAATTTATATCGGTTTGATTTTTATAGCTTTTCTTGTTTAAAATACCCTTTTTTTTCCTCATTCCATTATTTTCAATGAATGATAGAAATTTTCCAATTTAAATAATAACAAGGATATTTATCTTCCTTAGGAAGAAGTTTTATAAAGTACCTATTCTTTAGATGTCTACAGTAGGCTTACTGATTAAATTTGCATTTCTAGGCCAAGAGATATTAGATATCAAGTCCAATTTTCATAGAAACGGACTTAACTGAAAGCTAGAAAAGTTTCTAGATAATTATACTTTCATATTATTCATTTTAGGTCATGCTATCAGCAGCTGTCACATATGATAAAAATAATCAATAGGCTACTTATAAAACTACACTAATATTGGTAATATAGTAAGCTGTTGGCTGCAAAAATTCTGTTTGTTATTAATAAAAGGTATTTCTTATAAAAATGGTACTGAAAGCGTTTATATCTGGTTATTGGCCATTATCGGACGTGGATGATTTTGGTGTAATTTGAACCACCTTCTTAACAAGCTCACTTGTGCAAAGACAATTTTTTTTAGCACCTCGCCTTGCTACCCATTAAGGCCATATAAATATGTACTAAATATACTTATGTGTTAGGGACGAGGAAGAATAAATTTAGAGGAACTGTTCTCACATATGCTTGACACAAAAACTACCTAAATAATACCTGACCAAGAGACGAACGCTGATATTCCTGTCATCGGCAGTCCAATCTATTGCGAGATTGACACTTTAAACAGGTGGACCACTAAAGCGGGCCAAGCTAAGACATTTTGTTTTACAATAAGTCGCTAAGTTCCCAAAATTAAGGCCCACAGTAATAATTTATTAATAAAATGAAGAATCTGTGTGTCTGTCATGAGAATTGCATGAAATATACTGCACACAAAGGTTTAAAATTTTAAATTAGTCGAATCGCTGCAAAAACATGTGCATCTTAAAGCTGGAATTTAAATTTTTTTATTAGATATTATAAAATGTATTAAATACTGGGTTCGAAAAAACTAAAATGAAGAGTTTTTTTATTTATGTTTGAAGCAAGCGTTGCCTGAGGTAGCCACGCAATTCAATGCGCACTTACCCCGGCTACTTCTGCTAGTCTCTCATATTTCTCAACTCATCAGTTGAACAACCAGTAAAAGAGTGACACAAACTCATAAAATATTTTTGAACTAAGTATGTAGGCGTTGGTTATTGGCAACTTAAAATATAAATACGATCACAGTAAACAATATGAAGGGGCTACCTTTTATAAAAATTCCCCATCATTCATTTGGAGAGACATTATATAAACTTCCTCAATGCACCTAGCCAGGGATTGAGCCCCGACAATCTCATTTCTTAATCAAGATGGTGCATGCCTAGCTTTATTTGCTTTCTGTGAAAATAGCTATTTATTAAGTGTAAGGCCTCTAACACAAAAGGTAGTTAGATGCGATGCTAAAAAATAAAAGTATTTTATTTTAATATGGATGCGGTTGCAACCCACCAATACTATTCACTGTACCATAACATTTTTGGTATATTTCAAATAAGATTAACATTGTGTTTTTTATTTGTTTGATCACAGAGGAAAAGGAACTTCTTGTAAATCCAAACTGTCCTGTGCGAGTGATGGTTGATTACATACGCAGTGTGATGAATGAATCAAACCTAAATCAGGCTAACAATCCAGATTGTAAGCATGAAGATAAATGTATTTATTTAGAAAACAGATATATAACATGGCTAAATGTAGTAGATGAAAGTGTGAAAAAGAGAATCATTAAGAGTTTTAAGAATAAAAGAGCATGTATGACTCGGTGCATGGATGTTGTTGAAGCGAAGAGATTATGCAAGGATAGGGAAGTGTGGAGAAAGTTAGTAAGGATGGATTCAGAGCGTACATCACATGCCAATCATCTTTGTGGTACAGACGGCTAGAAATAGTAAATTTACACAAACGTTATTGCCTGTGGATCA
The DNA here is from genome assembly GCA_902151445.1 of Timema monikensis. Classification (NCBI taxonomy): domain Eukaryota; kingdom Metazoa; phylum Arthropoda; class Insecta; order Phasmatodea; family Timematidae; genus Timema; species Timema monikensis. Next base: position 367,813 of record CABFVZ010000313.1, read on the forward strand.
TTTCTGATTAAACATTAATGAAGATAAAGAGTTAATAGAAGTTCCTAATACTAAACATTGTTGAAATATTAAATAATATTTGGATAAAAAACTGCATTGAAAAGGCAGAAGAAACTTTGTCGCTTTATCACCCGTCACCGTGGAAAATTTTGAGTAATCATTTGAATACGAATGCACTGCACACATTTCTGGCATATTGTAGGTCTTTTATTTTCCCTTTTACTCCCTTACCTGGCGTGAGCCGGGAGCTGAGATTGGCCTGCTATCATGACAGCTCTTAATACCTTCTTAGTATCAAACCCTCGTAATAGCACTATTTAAGTCATCAGGCATNTAAATGTGAGAGCTGGGAGCTGAGTTAGGTCTGCTAGATGAATGCTCTTATGAAATTGTTGTTTTTTAAGCTTTGCACAGTTTATGGCCTACCCTGTAAGGGAACGGTGCGATTAGGTATTTATATGTATGTATAAAAAAAGAGCAAAAATATTGATGCCAAATACATTACACATTTCTCATATTTGAAATGTAGGTATCAGGAGGCCTACACTACACAAAGCTTCCCCAAAATCTTGTCATTTCTTAAAGGATGTTTTAGGTTAAAACCAATTTTATTTTTTGTCTACACATATTTAATTACCACTTACATGTGTACATTCTATGCCTGGATTACATTAAGTTATTTTTGGGTACAAATATACTTATGATCAGGCCATCACAACCAAGATGCTAGCAAGCAAATCCTACAGTCCAATTTTCATAGTGAATACCTTATTTTACAACTAGAATAGTTACTAGATCTACTTTCACATATTGATACGATGGGGCATGTGATCTGCAGCTGTCACTTTTGATAGGTACAGTATTATAAATACCTATAAAACTCTAATAATAATAATATAGTTAAATGATATCAATTTTGTATGCGAAAAAAATACGTTATTTTATAAATAACCAAACTCTTAATGCAGGTATATATGTTGGTGGTCAAACTACAAGTACTGCAGGGAACAGAGCACAGAATTGAAACACCATTTTAATTTTCAAATTGTGATTTACCAGTTCGTCAAGTTATTCTAACTTGTATTACTTTTTTTTAGCACTACGTCTTATTACCCATTCGGGTTAAATGCCAAAATATATAACTAATAAATGTATAATATACTGTCAAAGATAAACTTACAACTGTAAAAATATTTAAAGGTATATCTGAAAACTTTTAGAACTGTCAAAAGTTATAAGAAATGGTGAAACGAATATTATTTTTTAAGAAAAATCAGGGGTATATCCACAAATTAATGTCAAAGGAGGTGAGGTGATGGAGGATGTGCTAAATATTATTAATATGTCAATCAGGTAACTAAATACATTTAATTAAAGATTCAAGAATTTCTCTTAACTAGATCAGTCTCTAAACTATATTAAACGATGACATGAATGTAGCAGAGTTAACAACAAAAATAGGAAAATTCCTGGATGCTATTCCAATGTTGTCTGAAGACCAAATATTGTGACTTATATGTGATTTATTCCTAAAACCAAGGTCTTTTGAGGCCAAGCACTTTTTTTAATCTACTTTAGGAAGGAAAATATCTTTGTTTGTGGAGAATTGAGGTATATATAACTATATTTTTTAGTTTTACTTATCTCTACAAATCAGCATTATCTTTCTTGAATGCAATTAAGACAAAAAATAGCTCTCATTTAACAGATGAGAATTTGGTACCATTGCTGTTCTATTGATTATTGATACAAACAGTTTTAAAAGACTGTTTCTAATTAATTTCAGTTATGTGTCGCCCTAAGAATCATAAAATTTGGCCACCCCTCTCTTTGTACGGTACTAAAATATTTAAATTAATTTTATGTTGTTTTTTTGGTTCCATTATTTTATCTTCAGATGAAATCGATCTGTGTGATGAAAATGGTAACCTGAAGAATTTACAGGAAATACCACCCTGGACTAATGGTATAGAAGCAAACTTGTTTACACCACGTCTCACTTATATCGTGGTGGTATTCGAACGTGAGTTCTTGGCTACTTATTATTTTTAAATGCATCACAGTTATATTATTAATATTATATATGGAATAAAATACTGGAAAGAGGGAATAAAAATCTTTTTGGTGTGAGGTCGCAATCAAGCTATACAGATCGAATGGCGGTCGACCGCCACTAGCAGTGATAGTGCCAACCTTTGTGGATAAAGGGTGTCATGTGGTCAGCACAACAAACCGGAATAGGAGCTTTTTATAAATTACATTAAAAGTATGACCCACCTCGGTGGTGTAGTTGGCTAACGCGCTTGTCGTGTTTAGCTTGACTGCTGAGGACGGGGAGATCGAGGTTTCGAATCTTGGTCGGGTGAACTGGAGGCGATTTTTCCTAAATGGTTTTCCACTCTACCTCCACGCAAATGCGGGTTCACTTCCTCTAATTAAACCTTCCCAATTCCTAATCCATCAGCGTAATTAGTACTTAAAGCGTATAACCCGAACGGGTAGTAAGAAGCGGTGCTAAATAATATACATTAAAAGTATGGTTATAAACAGTTTTGTTTAGAGTATGGCTGTGATGAAGGTAGTTTAGAGAAAGTGAATTTGCATTAGTGTGGTGAGGGGTTGGAATGCACCTGACCATAATTTCAATCTGGACCTTCCTGTCACTGGCAATCCAGTGTATTGCAAGACTCACACCTTAAACTGTACGGTCATCATTGAGATTGAGAATATTAACAAATATGAGGAGCAAACGTAATATGGCTTTTACAGGGAAAAAATAAATACAACCAACACCTTATAGTGCTTCATGGAAAAGGTAATTGTAGCTTCTAAAATAAATTAATTCACTATAGTGTATTTCCTTGACCCAGGTTTTATTCTATTGGAACACTTCAAAAGGGAGTGTGAAACGTATGTCGACTTCCTAAAATGGCATATTACATTTGTCTATACTATTTATTCATATCACTCCAAAAATAAAAAATATATTTTCTTAAAAGAATTATTTAATTCACTGATATATGAAAGCTATATTCAGATGTAGCCCCGATACCAGACACATTGGCTTAAATCAGCGGGTGGAACCTTATTTGTGTAAGGCTGGGGGCAACTAAAATAATAATATAAAAAATAGGTAGGGTTCAGGAACCCTCTCCCAACAAATGTTTGAACATTGTATTCCTACGGATGCTGTTTAAATTGGTCCTCGCCCGATTTCTTTCTTAATCTTTTAAGACTTATCTTTAAGCTATTTGGAGTGGACCTGCTATATATAAGATTTTTCCAGAAACTATTTGTAGCAATTATTCCTTTGATTTTGTTGAGAATTAGCTGTCTCTAGGAGCTATTTGCAAGGACATAGACAGGAGCCGGTTTGGGGGTCCAGACCTCATCCCCTTCTCCCCCGAAAATTGACCTCATTGGTCTTGGGGGTAAAGTTTTCGCCCTAGGCCCCATCCTCGTGGGTTCAAACCCAGCCGGGGTCGATGGATTTTTCTTGAGCGAGAAAATTATGTAGCACAACTTTCTTTGGAGGGTAAGTTAAACCGTCGGTCCCATGTCAAGTGTGGCATGTAAAAGAACCCTGGGAGATATGTGATAATACCTTTCCCAGCAAAATTGGTAGGTCCTTTCGCTCTCGCTCATAGAAACTCTCGTGCGGTTATATAATTAGTCGATTCAGAAAGTATGCTGTGAATACCTCATAAATAAAAAAGAAAACATGAATATTGTAATTTTGATGTTCGAGTCATTTAAAAAAATAGTTTGTGAGTGTCTTCATTAATCACACAATGACAAAATATTGACGAAAGAAATGGAAAGTATTAGTGAATGTGAGGAGAGCTGTAAATTGGGCAAGTCTTTGAGATTGGGGGACAACAAAACCTTTTATATTGAAACCAGTTGAATGGTAGTTCCGAGAACACGTCAAAAATCAATGAAAAGAAAGAAGAATCAGAGAACGGGGATAGGATAAGTAGATGGAGGGTAGGATGGGAGGTCCAGCTATAAACCGCCGATTGGTTGCAGTTTACAAAAATATAAGCAGCGGTAATAGTCGGAGAACAGACTTTCTGGAAATAAGTGTGTGTTATAAATACTGTGACATGTAAATGCTTATAGTTTTGTGAGTTTAATGTGTGGTTTTGACTAGAGTTCCAGTTATTTGTGTCTACTAAGGAAATAAATATAGCATAGTATGGATATCTCATATTTATTACCCTAACCCCAGAGCCCCAATGCTCCACCAATGTGCATATCTTCTATAGAAGAAATTTTTAGTCGTCCTCCCATGGCAAAGTTTTGAAATTTGGATGTCTCTGGAAGCAATTTAGAGTATCCCTCAACTGGATTTATTTTTTGTTTTATTTTTTGTAAATTAGATACCTCTGGAAACCATTTTGAGTTTGACCTAAGTCGTTCAATTTAATATCCGAGAATATCAGAGGGTAGTGAAATGTATCTAAAGGGATCAAATTTATTCTGGGAGGGAGAGGAATTATGCTTGTCCGGTTCCATCGCGACTGCGTTAAATAGGTACTAACCAAATTAAAATTTCTGATACTTGGAGCTGGGTGTTTATTGTTTACTCATAGATGTGATGTCTAAAACTATGTTATTTTGTAATGATTGGCCAAATAGAAAATAAAAAGTTTGATTCCCTAAATTTTTCAATAGGAAGGATTTTTTTTTAGATACATTTAATATTTATTTGTGGCCAAAATTGATAACATTTTACCATTAGATTAGTGATATATTTTATAATTATTGATATTATCCATCAAAAGTTAAAGCTACAGACCACATGACTTTTTATTTTTATTCATTTGAGATATTTAAATGTGCACTTTCTGAACAAACTGATAATATCAGCACACAATAATTTCTATGAGAGAGTGAAAGGGCTTAGCAATTTTCCTGGGAAATGTATTTTCACAAACCTTCCAGGGTTCTTTTACATACCACAATCGACAAGGGACCGACGGTTTTACTTCCTCTAAAGGAAGTTGTGCTATGAATTTTTATCGCTCAAGAAAAATCCAATCAGCCAGGCTGGGTTTAAACCCACTAACACAGGTCCTGAGGCGTGCACTTTACCTCAAGACCACCGAGGATAAAATCACATGGCTTGACATATTATTATGGGAAGATAGAGTTTTTAAATATTAAACTGGAGGGAGGTAAAGTCTATTAATTGGAGAGATACTGATATTATTCAAAAATGAATTTAAATTATTGTATTATTTTTAACTGTTACAAGGAGACCACCACAAACAAACACAATCAATACATTAATCTTCAAATGGGTAGTTAGATGTGGTGCTAAAAATATAATCTTAATCAACACTAATATTCAATATAATTTTCCTTCTGCAGGTGACGACGAGGGTGGATTAGTGAAACCAATACCTCTTGTTGCTCGAAGTTCTCGTCAATACAATGAACTCATTTCCAAGATTCGGCGTCAGTTGAACCCATTGATTAAGAAACTTAATAAGAATGAGTCAAAACAGACCAAGGTAAAATATATAATTTATCTGGGTAATAAGTGGGGAATACTTTTGCTAGACGATACCTGTAGTGATATAAGCCACTTTACAGGACCTTACATAACTACTTTTTTTGTAGCAGTTTCAATAGAATAAAATTATACCTCAATAGTTATGTGTGTATATATGTGTGGTTCATTTTGGAAAAGTTATTCCATGGTTAATTTATTGGACCCTACTAAAATGAGTCAATTTTAATTTATCAACGATCAGCTTAGCTATTTCACTCTTTTTTTTATATAACTAAGTAACTAGTTATTTATTTAAAAGCCATTGAAACATATTATTTCAAGCACAATAACAAAGTACTAATAAACCTCCTAAATATAAAATTATCTTAAACGATTGTTTTTGTTCTTGACCATAATTAACTTGAAACCGGGACATGGGGTTTGATTTCTGGCCTGGTGCAGAGGGTGTTAATACTACAAAATTTTTTAATCCTCTTTCCTGGTAAATTATGGAACATTTTCTTCTAATAATCAAGTATCTAACCTGCCTTGGTGGCCGCGTGATCTTATGTGTTACTCTCGCAGTAGACTAAACTGCCGATGACGAGGAGATCAAGGTTCAAATTTTGCTCGGGTCTACTGAGTGTTTTTCCCCAAAATGGTTTTCCATTCTCCCTATATGCAAATGCGGGTATACTTTCTCTAAATATAACCTTCATAATCCCTAAAAACAGCTGTTAACATAATTAGAACATCAGTGTTTAACCCAAATGGGTAGTAAGGCATGGTACTATAAAAAAAATTCTAATAAGCATTAGGTTTTTATTAGACCCTGTCAGATTATTAAAAAAACTATTTAGTGTCATTGGTTATGGAATAGCAATTGAGAAACCCTACATGTGTTTTTTTTTTCAGGGTAGTAAAGCTACTATTGGGAAAAAAAGTGGTGACCGGGTCTTACCTAAATAGACAATCACAATGAAAACAACACAATTTTAAAATCTCACTTTTAATGTAAAATCAGTTTACTAAGATTCATTCAAACTTGATTTTGAAAATTTATATTGGAAAATTTAACAAAAATGTACAATAAGAGGCTAAAGAATAAATTTTGTTCAAATGAAATACTGAACAAGTGTTTAGAATGTTGCTTCAGGTGTGTTTATGCGCATCTGTTTACAAAATAAAAATGTTTTATTTATATATATATATAAAGTGCCTGCATATCAAGACAAGCATTCATATGTCCTAATAAAACTGTGTCAAATTTGTAAAATTTTTACTTGGAGGTATATTTAAGACCTTTTATTTTTTATGTAGAGAACCTTAGTCACAGTCATAAGTCCAAAACAATAATAAAACCCTGCTACTACAAAAGTAAAAATATTTTGAAACTAAGCCTAAGAGGTTTGAAATTTTAAGTACAAAATTATGTTTACCTTAACTTTTATTTTCAGTTAAAAACTCGATACAATATATTTAGTCACTAGTTATATTTAATAAAGTTTCCAATCACTCAATTTGTACAAGTTGTGTAACAAAAATGGAATATATTTACATATTTTCCACAATTGCTTTGACATAATCATAAACTAACAGTAAATACATATTGAATTTATGTGCTTTAAAATTAATACAGTTATCTTTCTGCACAAATTTGGTAATTTGGCATACAGTGGTCATAGCTTATTGCTTATTAAAATATTATAGTGGAAGAAGGAATATAAAAGAGGAATAGGAGTACTTAATAGAAAAAAAAGGCTTTTACAATGAAAAGAGGAACACAGTTGACTATTCACTCTACTGCCCGTGGACAAAAATAATAGGTAGCCTCTAAGAGGAAATTGTTCGCTGTGATCAATCTCGCGGCCTGAGTTACGTTTTATCAGAACTTTTTAGAAGAAAAAGTGACACAATTCCCTGGAAGAAACAAAAAACACATCAACATGGGTTGTAAAAAGGTATTACAAATGGTAAAAACGGACAGAAAACTGTTAGGCACATGTAAAAAGACAACGCTTAACAGTTAGAAAAGGTGTTTATAGTATATTTAAAAGTTATTAAAAAACTTTTTAAAGTAAGCTGATATATTTTACTTAATTTTAAACATATATAATTGAAAATAAATGCTTTTCAAATGTTATCATTAAGAGAACCATTTTAGTTCTACTACATCAATGGTTTCCAACCTTTTTTAAGCTGACAAACTCTTTGGTAGATTATAAAACTATCCCCCGCCCCCAATCCTCCCTATTTCTTTGGCGAGTTATAAAATAATCTTTTAAAAAAAAGTTTTTTTAGTCATTGGTACAATGGTGCCAAAAAGATTACAAAATTAGTGTGATGTTCGGTGCTATTTGTTTTAGTCGGTTTTTGAATATTGGGTTTGATTTTTGACAGAGCACAACATAAATATTTTTCCACTTTAAATCGACCATGATGTGTAGTTTTTAAAAGAGTGAGAGTTAGTGGTGTTGCATGAGGCTGAAAGGCTATCTGAGGGAGAAAGAAGATATACATTGATTTGGTTTGGAAGAACAGTAGAGAAAATTCAAACACATTTGTTTGTGGCCAATAATGATAACATTTTACCATATTATCTGTGTTATTCTATACATATTGATTATATCTATCAAAAGTGACAGTTTAGAGCACAATACTTTATGTATGGATATATTAAAGTTGTTTTAGTAACTTTAGTAGCCAACTTCTATTGTTCTTCCTACCAAAATCATGCTATAGTTAGGGGATGAATCTTAGACTTATGGGCTTGAAATTAAACGAGCATCTTACATTAGGCTGGTCATCTAATAGGTGAATTAAAACTTGTAGGTTGTGTTATCAATACCACAAGGGAAGAAAAATATTACTTATTTATTTACTTTGGAAAAGGATTGAAATAAAAAATATCTTCAACTCTTAGGAAAAAATAACCTTAAAAATCAGCTAACTGTTCCACGCTCCCCAGGTTGGGAACCACTGATCTACGCTGAGTAAAACCCAGTTAAATTAAGTCTTTGTAGTGTATAAAATGCTTTTCGTGGATACATTAAATAAATATAAACATTTATGATAATAATAGTTATCACAGAATTGATTAAAATGATAGTTAAATGGAATTTTCTGGATGAATAAACATTAAAAAAAAAATATTGCAGAAAATATATGGGTGTGAAAATTCTACTTTTTAAAATTACTTGCAAAATATTTGATTGCACAATTTGTTTGTAATATTTTGTTTGATCTGAACAATCAAGTTACTATCACAACAAGCAATTCAATTATTTAAGATTTTTTCCATATAAATATTAATTTGTAATGTACAAAGCAGCTCAGAATGGAATTTAACATAAATTGAGTATTTTAGCTGTCAATATTTTATCAGTGAAGCTGGAATTTGTTTCAAAGTGAAGTCAAAGCTGATGTTTGTTTGGAAGCCAGGACTAAAAGTTGTAAAACTTCACACACAGCCAGCAGAAAATATGTTGTTTAGCTAGTATTTGCATTTCACGCAGAATTTATGTAATACAAATTAACAATTACATTGTATATAAGCTAAAAAAATTTCAGCAAGGTGAGAAAACATTCAAATTGTAAAATTAAGACATCTATACAAGTATTTACATTTCTAAAATGTAAAAAGTAAGCACTCAAGTTATTTCTATATTACAAATAATTTTCTTTGAGTGCTCAACACGAGTGCCTTAGATTATAACTCAAAACAATGCCTCAATGATAATACCTTTGGTCTATGTCAATATTGTGACGTTATTACAATACTAAGGACTAAAACAAATCACCACTATAGATTACTGTCGTCAGTTTTAATATTGGTGGAACAAGAACATTAGTATAAATATTAAACAATAATGTGTTTGAAATAATTTACCTTAAATGCATATTTTACACTTGAGTACCCAAGATGAAATTATGTTTTCAAATATTTATGAAAATCTAAAAGTTGTTATTTTCACTCATTATTTATAAATCAAACAGAACAATAAAATAAATAAGTATATTACAGTTGTGAAAGTTGATTGCCAAACAAAAAATTGACTTTTCATTGTATAGAGATAAGTATTTGATAGAAATTAAAACTATTTATGACTGGCAGTGTGTTATCTATAAGCCATCATTTTACAATATGGTGGATTTGTTTTCCACTCTTCAAAAAATAATATAGCAGACATTCATAATAGCAATTTTAATTAATATCTTTAGCAAAACTAGCAGTTTGCGGCTTTTTTTTTTTTTT
>CABFVZ010000313.1:382784-398033 GCA_902151445.1 Timema monikensis
CATTATTATTATTATTATTAGCACCGCGTCTTACTACCCGTTCGGTTTATACGCACTTACGCTAATGTGTAATGGTAGGGTGATTGTGAGATGAAATGGAGGACCTACAGTTTAACGTGGGATACGAACCACGGTGGAGGCCTGGCAATCCCCACATTCACAAGTTGTGATTAATAGATGTCTTGTCAGAGGTGAAGGAAGGGTTTGGTAATCAGATAAATCTGTGCCGGGACCGAGGATTGAACCCCGGACCCCAGTACAGAAGTCTGACACCTTACCCCTAGACCACCAGGTCACCCATTCGGGTTATAGGCTTAAGTACTAATTACTATACAGAGTTAGGAATTGGTAAGGTTGAATATAGAGGAAGTGAACCCGAATTTGTGTGGAGAGAGAGTGTAAAACCATTTAGGAAACCTCCCTCCCACCCAGTTCATCCAAGCAAGATTCGAACCTCGATCTCCCTGGCCTCGGCAGTCTAGCTCAACACGAAACTAGCGTGTTAGTTAACTTCACCACCGAGGCAGGTCCTCAAATAAATATATAATTATTTAGGGTCTGTTATAAATTCACTAAAAACATACTTTCTAGCTATTTATTAAATAATTTCATCAAAAGGACGATTCGAACGAAAAATTGAAATTAATTAATGAATTGGAAAAGAGCGAAACAAATAATTTAACTAATGTTATCCTTATAAAAATAATAAGAATAAATAAATGACAGCCCTATAATAATAATGTTAAAGAACATACCTAAAAAGTATGTAATGTACTGTAGTTTAACAACTATTTTTAATCATATCTCAAATACCTTTAATGCAATTTGACGAATCAAGGCCACTTCTTCCTGAGTTGCAGGCTTCGAAGGTGATTTAGACAGGTGATGTGCAATTTTACCACAGTTTGTGCATTCCCATGTCCGAGATCTATCAAAAACAATAATATAATACATTTGTGATCACATTTATAATTGTAAAGGCTCAATATGCTAAATTTAATTTAACGGTGGTTAAAAGTAGATGCACCAGCACTAACCCATATTTTATGTGTTTATAAAAAACCATGTTTATATTTCCTCTAGATTACTCTTCTCTTTCCAATCTCATAAGATCAAGTTGTGTTTAATGGAACAATGACACTTAATATAAGGCATACCTATTTGTTTCACTTACTTGCGGGCCAAGACTATCCTCTCCTCTGGCGTGTAGTCAAGTGCACCGATGGTTCCCGTACCAGACATTGGCATAAAGGCAATAAGTGCAAGTAGCGCTGTTCGAATGGACCAAGAAGGCTGCCATGTTTCAGGATGATGCCCAGAGATGCTAAGGCAAATTTTCTTGTTTATCTCAAATCGACCATTCGGCTGAAATACCCAGTAAGGTTACCGATTTATTTCAAGCCCTATTAATACAGATAAATAAGTATAAATGTAAAGGATTTTTTTTTCAGGTATGCTGTTTATTTATGTCACTAGAGTGAGTTGATATTATCAGTGTCATCCACAACTACGCTTCCCTTTCAATCATTCATAATGTTTTATCTAATGTGAATGAATTGTATCAACCAGATGTTTGTTTACCTAAATCCAGTGTTCCCTCCATAACATTTTGCAAGCCAGGTAGCATTACTAAGAAGCTGGACGTGGGAAGTGCAATACTTTGCAATATTTGATGATTTGTGCAACAAATATTGATTTTAACTGGGTGATCAGCGAGAACAGTGCCAAAGTTGTTGGGTTCAAATGCTACCTGGCGTGAAAATATTCTACAATCCTGTTTTAAGTCTATCAGGACATATCACCAGGGGTGTCCGCAGAAATTTTTCCTAAGATGTGTGTTGAAATACTTATTTTAATAATGTAGGCCTACCAGTCCACACATTATGTATAATTCTGCACATACCACTCAGTAGCCTATAAGACTACATCAATACACCATTAACATGATAAATAAAATTAAAATTAATGATTGTTACAAAATTATAGGAATTGTAGAGGAAATTAAAATGGACACATTTTCACTATATAAGCCTACATTATGGGGCCATAGTGTAATCTGTCAAGGTAAGCAGCGTGTAGATATCGGCGGAAAGCATGTGGACAGATCCAGGACACACCATCATTGATCTTTAACAGGATGTGCCTAAATATGCTGTGTCACTGTCATGCCTGCATTAATGTCGGTGGTCGACACTTAAAAACACTTTTGTGATACACAAACAGAAAGCTGAATTATACAAATGTAATTCCCTGTTTTATAAGTTGCTTCTAGTAAGATGTTTGTCCATTTCCTGGCATTATATTACATCCTGTCTTGAGCCAGCACGTGTGACCTTGAACCTTGTTCTCTTATTGTATAGACTTAAATCTGCAAGTCCCAGATTAATGTGGGAATTGACATTCGATAACCAAAAGTCTAAGGAGAGCTAGCAAAATCACTGTCTGGTGGCTTCGCCGCTAACGGTTAAACCGGGAACCTCAGGCTGCCGCAAGGGGTCCTTGACGTTCTCACACACTATCTCACTCAGTTCAGTCTTTCTGATGTACCCATTGTATTGTAGACTATTTTCACTTAATTAAATATAACTCTTTGTACATTGCCTTGTAATTCACAAGCCTCTCCTACCACAACCTACTCATTCCGTCAGAGTAACCACATACGCTCGGGGGTAGCTATCCAGAGTCACATACGTCACTTAGACCCCCCCAATTCCACGGTAGCCAGTAGTTAGAGCGGATACCATCGGGCCACCGTGTGAAAAGGGAGATTTTACACAAGTGTTATTTACTAGACTGCAATCACAATTAAATTTTGATGTTGGTGACAGTATACCAATTTTCTTTTTTACTTAATGAGCTAGTAGCTGTGGATCAGAAGATGACATTACCGATCATATGTACAGTCCAATTTTCACAGGAAAACAGCTAGAAAAGTTACTAGATTTACTTTCACATATTAATACATCAGGTCATTTTATCTGCGGCTGTCATTAATGATGTTATACCTATAATATATATTTATATTTTTGAATCAAATAGCCAAATCTATTATGTATGCTTTTAGTGAGGATTTATTCCATCTAGATAACATATTATAAAAATTGAAAAAGGACACCTGGACACGGGAATTGAACCCAGGACCTTTGGCTTAGTACGTCAATGCTCTCACCACAGAGCTATCCAGGAATCGTCCCGTGCCCAGAGTCATTCTTCACTCATATTTTAAGGCAGAGTTTATGATGGACGTGCGGAAATCATCGGCTACAAATGTGTGATTTTATTAAGATCACAAGCTATCAGATAACGCAACCACCTTCAACTCGATAGTTGGTAGTTTGATTCCCATGTCCAGGTGTCATTTTTCAATTTTCAGAGCATGATATATATTTTTGCCTAGTCAATGTGTCCATTTTTCTAAGCTCTACGATCCCTCCTTGTTTGTAAAAAAAAACACACACACAGAGAGAGAGGTGCTTGCAGTAACAAGCAAGGAGGACAAATGCCCCCTCCATTCCTCTGGAATTTCCAAATTAATATGGTACACGAAATGTTTTCTTTTATAATAAAATATTGTTAGCATTTTATAATCTTTAGTTTGTTTTATAACTTTTTTCTACAAACATTTCACAACTACTAGATTCACAGTCTTGTTATATAGTCACTACATCCATTCGACACATTTCTGAATAAGGCCTACCACATTAATACATTTTAAACACATGTTGATTGATGCTTTTGTACAAAAAGTTATAAATTAATTTGGTAATGAGCATAGATGTCTTCAGTTTCTATTTAAGTAGGTAGTGTTTTTTATGAAATGGTGTGAAGCTAGTTAAATTATAGGATTTTTGTATTATTTTAAATGACATTTTATTTTTAGAAGTTGCATTCAGGTTAAAGCAAAACCCTGCTCTTTGCAATTTTTTTTTTAAAGTATCTTTACAGTGGCAGGTTATATTCCAGTTGATGTAAACAATTAAATTGTCAAACATATTATATGAAGCATAAGAGAACTATCTCTTTGAACATAATTTTAACATTCCAATATGGGTTCAATCCATTTCAGTGGTTGCATGGTCTAAGACAGAGTTTCCCCGCCTGGGGTCCGCGAAACAAATCTATATTTTAAATGTGTATTTATATTTCCATTTTCCACATTATATAAAATATATTCACTACTAATTGTTTGCTTCGACATCAGTCCCCCCTCCCCACCCCCGGTTACTGTCCAAATAAACATCCTTTTTCTTTTATTTACATGAAATGAGTTATGTAGAATACTAGAAATGTGTATGTTTTTAATTTGCCTTCATATGGCGGGAGATATTGGAGGGGGGTGGGGCGGGGGNAAGCGAACTATCTTTGACTTAAAGGAGTCTGCAATAAGTTTGTGAACCATTCTCATTGCAATAGACTGAATTGCTAATGAAGGAGAGGTCGGAATTTGATTTCTGATTGTATGTTTTGAAGGTAGTTTTCCTTAACGGGTTTTCCATTCTAACTTACTTGTCCTTATCCAATAAGTGTAAATATGTGGATAGTCGAAAGAAGTACTAGGACAGCGAAAAAAAAAAAAAAAAGTCTTGGAGTTTAAAACTCACTTCCCACCTTTTGGCACTCTCTTGTATTAATCAGCATTGAAAACTGTATCATGCGACACTATCATGGTTTAAAATGGAGATCCATAGTGAGTATGTCACTTAGTACCTATCCAAGGTCTCCACAGCCTACACTCACACAAATTTAGAGTCAAAGTATGAGGATGGAATTCAAAGAAATACACAAGCATTTTCCTGGAGAACAGATGGACAGAACCACCCTCAATAGGCCTGTCAGAGATTGCTCCCAAAACTCTTTCTGCTCAGCGAAGCTTGCAAACCAGTATACCAACCTTGCAGATATTACAGTATTATTAGTATAGTTATTTACTATTACGAAAACACCTGAACGGTAATGTAGCAGATTTTTGAAACCTACCGTGAGAAGTATAATGTTGGGTGGTTTCATGGGGTACTCGGTGGGAAGTAGTATTCGTCCATGGTAAATACCGCCATTAAAGTCAGTCTCTGGAGGTCCTTGTACGGTAAAATGCCACTCAAACAAATTATCTTCCAAGGGACGTGCCCAGTACTCTTCGGTTGGATCTTTCAACTCGCACGCTTCTCGCATCAACCGTTTCACAGCTAGAGAAGAAATGAAATAGTTATAATTAGGTTTATCATCTGCCCACTATAGATACAATATTTTTTAGTAAAGCATGTGTGTTCATTGCATTAATAAATTAATAATCTCTTGTCAACAATTAACAAGCAATTTGTAATACTCTAAACTCCATGGGATGAAGCAGCACTCGTGCTATAACAGCCACTGCTGTTAGCGATAGTGCTAACATTTGTGGATAGAGGGTATCATATGATCAGCACATCAAACACTCTAGGTGGTAATCTCAGTTTCCTAGACCGAGCCTGCCACCTATTTATCCACAAAGCTCCTCATGAGGTTGAGTTTGAACCCATTCCAGACCCACTGCTCCACATAAAAATTCTGGACGTACGAGGGATCAAACCTGGGACCTCTGGATCAGAAGCCAGTAACTCAAACCACTAGACCACAGAGGAGGTAATACTCTAAATGCTAAAATATCAAATAAGCCTACCTAATCTTTTCAGATATGTAAAGATTTTTTTTTACAATCTGTTTGTGCTATCTGCATAATTATTTTCTTTGATGGGGCAGCTACAATCCACAGGAAGTGTACCTGTGTTTGTGACATGGAGAAAGGAAAATTATCTGTGAAAAATAACCCAAACCATTGAATACTCATTTGTGGTTTGAAACCAATCCTCATGATTGTTGATGTTATAAGTTTTTTATTTATTTTAATTGAGGTTTCTTATTTAACGTGAACTTTCTGAACCGATTGATTATATCAGCACATGAGAATTTCTATGAGCGAGAGCAGGTCCTACCAATTTTGTCAAGAAAGGTATTTTCACACACCTTGCAGGGTTCTTTTATATGCCACAATCAACCTGGAAACAACGGCTTTACTTCCCCTGAGGTTGTGCGACAGGTTTTTATTGTTCAAGAAGAATTATTTGACCCCAAACAAGCATTGGATTCTGAGTCAAGCATTATACCCCAAGAACACTGAATTCAACGATGTTACAAGTTGAAATACATGTAAATTGCAAGAGGGCTATAATTCCGACTCATTCAAAACACATAGTTAACAGGTCTCTACATATTGTCTGGTAAAGTGCAAGAATATGAAAAGAAAACCCTTAGTCCCAGAATAAATATAGGCCTAACTAACAAAGATACAACTTATCTTTTATTTCAAAACACTTTTGAGTCATTATTGGTTGCTATAATATTGAGAGGAATACAAAGACAGCCTCTATAGTCGTACTTATTTCTCATTTACCAGATAATTAGTTGATTGGGTATAGAATATATGATTACAATTTTAAATTTCTAAAATATCAAAATTGTATGACTAATCTTACTTAACAAATTAATACTAAGAATCGATAGGACTTAATAGGCCCTACATAAAAAAATCAAATAAAACTGTATCCCAAAGAATTATTGTTTTTAAAAACATGCAATAACCGACTAAAACAACGTTTCACCCTTTTTCATAGATAATTTAACTCTTGCAAATGAGACAATTATGTTTTATCTTGTATAAAGAAATCTTGAACATCTACAAATGAAGCTACATGATGCACCTTGACGCAAAAATCTATCCAAACTAAACCAATTAAAACTGCCATGCCTGTTAGTAAAAGTCACAAATATAAAAGCCCAAATTTTTTAGATATATTTATTTATTTCAAGTAGAGCTGTAAATGAAGATAATTGTAAATCGATGATTTCCCGGGTAAAATCCACTCTAACCTGACACCTTAGGTAAAGCAAGAAATGAAATAAAAAATGTATTTACATCAGGATTTACCTGGGTAAAGTGCGAACTAACCACACAACTCCGGGTAAAGCTGGTTCATCTGTTCTGTAAGAGTTTTGAAAATAGCCGCTGCAGATGATTAGTTAACAATGCCTGCCAAGAATGAGACCTGTGTTTCTTTTGGAGACAGTTTTTATAAAAGTGTTGAGAAATTAATACTTGAATAGTTTTCACATAAGTGATGAGGAAACATCGAGAGTTTTTACATACCTTGAAATATACAAAAACATCAGTTTATAAGACATCTATGGACCATCATTGTTTGAAATGGTTCAATGTGTTTACAGTTGGTGGAGCTGTTCCTCCAGGTCGGTCTAATATAAGATATTTTGGGATAAACGAGGATATGTTTGATGAGTACACATCTCTATTTCAGGCATGGTGGTAAGCACAGGATGGTGCATGAAGTTGTTTGAAAAAAAGTACAAGGAATGCAAAGAAAGGAGTCATTAAACTGTATTTACAACTTTGCATATAATGTCAGAATAAACTTAAGTCAGCGAGAGAAGACAGGATTAGTTGTAAAGCTGATGATTTTTAATGAGATTAATAGTAATAGACAAAAGTGGTTATCAGCTTTTACAAAACAAAGCTTATCCCAATGGAATAAAGCATCCTCCTTCCCAAGCTATGTTTGGCTGTGATATTAAAGTTGGTTTAGCTTTGTTGTACTCAGACAACATTATAAGTGTAACATAAGTATCAAAATAAATAAATGAAGATGGTGATAATTATCAGATAAAACTAAATAGTGGTGGAAACCTAGAGGCAGACGTTGAATGAAACCAGGAAGTGCCAAACACCGAGAGGAACCTAAAGGAAGGAACTAAAGGAAAACAACAGGACTAAACACTGTGGATCTGTGGATAGACCTGGAGAAAAAATAGAATTTGTGAGCATTATGATTAAAAAAGAAGACATCAATGATAGTAAGTGTAGATCCAAAGAGAACTTAGGAAAGCAAACAAAGAAATTGAAATGTTTGTCTAACACTAAGTTTCCTCTGGCTCAAGTAGTAAGCACAGTTCGAGTTAAAATTCCAGATGTTTACAGGAGGAGATTTTCACAACTTTCTTGAGGTGGTAGTTTTTTTTAAGCAAGGGTGCCTTACTAACCGTTCTGGTTATATGCTTATGTACTAATTATTCTGGTGGTTTTAGGGATTAGGAAGATTATATTCAGAAGAAGTGTACCCACATTTGTGTGGAGGTAGAATAGAAAACCGGTTTGGAAAAACCTCCCTCAGTTCACCTGACCGAGATTCGAACCTCAATCTCCCCATCAGTGGCAGTCTAGTCTACTGAAAGAGTAGCATGTTAGACCACGTGATCATCGAAGATGGTTGCGGTGGTAGTTGAAGTAGATGATAATGGGTTATATACAAGCTAGGAAATGAAAATAAAACAATTGCTGAATGCTTTTATAGGAACAAGATTATTGTATGCGACCAAACCCTAGTTAATTTTAAAAAAGTGTCACTTGTGGGGGAGATCAGCTAGCAAATGCTCGGTCATTTTTGGGAAGGCGAAGTTATCAAATATGTCATTGTAAACTGAAGTGTACACCCAAGAAATGCAAATGTGGATCTCCAGGAATTCTGTAGATGTAAATCTATGTCATTCTAGCTTGTCCTATTTAAACATGTTTACAGTAACCTGACTGAATCATATCTGAAGAGAGTATTCCACTACAAACCCATTCTTAATTTTGCAGTTTATTAATACTTTCAATATGTTCTATAATTTTTATAAAATTAATAAATAAGAAAATTGTCTTCTATTCAATCATTAGATGCTCTTTTCACAATAAAATAACCCAAGCAATTATGGATACACCACAAAATACCCTCATAGAGCTATAAACTTCTATTCCACTTCAGCTTTACCCAGGTAAAGCAAGGTTTACCCTATTTCCGGTTCTAACCGTAACATAGTATGTAGGAACCCCCCTTTATTCTTTTTAATTGGGTGTATATATATATATATTCTTCTTACCCAACATAACCTTTCATGAATTAATTAAAATTTTGAATAATATTGATCGAATAAACAATATAATGTTTATAGGAAATATGGTAGGCCTACCTATCACAAGGCAAAGGATCATGGGTCAATATTATTATACAGAAAACATAAGTTAACACAAAAGTTTTTCATTATTTATGTTGTCAATATTTATGTGTCTATGTTTCTTTTGTGATTTTAGCAACTTTGTTTTAACTATTCATGAATTCCAACTTTATAAATCGTTGTGTTATTTGATTCATTAGTTTATTGAGTAGCTTATGTAATAAGCTAATAATAATAATAAGAAGAAGAAGAATTTTATATATATATATATATATATATATATATATATATATNATAAAATGTATCAAAACAAAGAAAATAATTTTTATATTATTCATATATAAGGCAGGTACTATTCCCAGTGATTGTCATATTTTTAGACACCTTGTAAAAATATACACAGGCTTAGTTGTGACAGGGGTTGTGTTTCATCCCCTATACAAGTATCCTTAAAATGTTGCTATGATAGCACAAGGTATGAGCCAATGTAATCATATAAATTTCCGTCAAAGCTGGATCTTTATGGTTAATTTATTGAGGTAATATAATGTTATCATCTGTCTCATTGATATGACCTAAGCATCTTATTATATATAACACATTGTATTTTACTTAAGATAGCAAATAATTAAAAATTTAATACCAGCATCATACTCACAAAAAAACGTCAAATTGAATCATACTGGCCTATAAAATTATATTTATATGAAATTATTTCATTCTTACAACATTTAGACAACTCGCCCAAAACCTAAGTCCAAACGTCAATACACTAGACCAACATTTGGTTTTATCCATGATCCCTTATAATAGGTATGTCATATTATAATATGAAGGTTAAATCGTTTATTTGGTAAATAATGAGATTCTAATTAATTTGTAGCAAAGTTAGATCAAGCTGAGTAGGATTAATAGGTGTAATAAATTTAAGTTTGTTTGGAAAGAAACCTAATAATATATTTCTATATAAGTATTACTCATCCTTAAAATAAATATTTTACCTACTCTATGACATTAGGAACTCAAAAAATCACTTCCACACTTAAAAAAGTGTGTCACCTATCCCTTTCTTGAGCTAATTCTATCCTGTTGACCTCATTACACCCTATCTCTTTCTTGTGTTAATTCTACCTAGGCCACCTCATTATACCCTATTTCCTTGAGGGCAGCTTTTATGTCATCCTCTTATCTGCATCAAGTATTTCAGTATTGATCTTTATTGTTTTCAGTTCAGTTCTAATGGTGCCTTGTGTGAATTTGCTGGATGTATAGTTGTTAGTGAATGTGCAATTGTGTTTTGGTTTGGATAGGAAAAATAAAGTTTTTTAGCCCTGCATCTTATTACCCATTCAAGTTGTATGCTAAAAGTACACTTAACCATTTAAAATAAAGTAATTTGTTGTGAAATAGAGAGAAGAGTGGTTGCTGCAGAAGATTAATGCACATTAATCAGCTCTATAATATACATAAACTTCAGTTGTACAGATTTTTCGAACGCTATTTGTTCCTGCATCAAATAATGTGAATTTGGTTTTGAATTGTTCATAACAAAGTTTTTTTTTAATCATCTTGATTTTAGTATAATTGAATTCTAAGTATTTTTGTGAGTGTAATGCTGGTACAAATGTGTTTTCAGTGGGTTTTTTAGGGGAAAAAAAAGCCTGAGAGGTCCAATGATTCTTGATGATTCTTGGGTTTCGTTCCCAGCTAGCCTACTTATAAATCATGTTCCTATGTTTTATTATATAGAAAATTCTCTTTAAAATGGTAGAGTTAAATATATTCTGAACGATCATTGGTTGTTTTTATAGACCGAAAAATTGTGTTCGCTAGGCTATATACATTCCAAATTTTCTAACTTAGGTCTAGCCTTCATGAAGTGCTCTACAGAAAGGATAGTCCTAAAGTTAAAATTCGTTCTTAGAATAGCCAATTGTCTTCTTAATTTTCATGTCATACATTTTAGGACATGTTATGGGTTTCTTTGATATTATTCAAGGATATTCAATATCGTTCTTAAAACTATATTAATAAATGGGTTTCTATATACTTAATCAAGTGTCAAATTGATTGGCTTACCTGGGCTTTTAGTGTTATATTTCACTTCGGAATTCATAATTTTGATATATGTGTTCTTCCTTTAAGTGTAAATATTTTACTTAAAAATTATTTTTGAAACATTAATGTTTCATCATAGAGCACAATCAATTTAATTAATTTTAGTAAAATGACGTGGCCAAATTAGACGTCACATTCCTCAAAAAAAATCCATGATGACACACCTCTTCAGTTTAGATGGTAAACACAACGGACACGGAGCCACAGATAAGTACACCAAAGCACATTGGTGGTCAAGCAACAATTTAACCAATGAACATTCAACCCGTATGCCTTTTAGGTCTTGATAACTACCTGCATGGCTTTAATAAGGAATGCAAAATTAACAAGGTCGGGTTATAAAAGTTATAAAAATAAATCATTGTTTCCAATTATGAGACATTGAAACAAATAAATACTAGTAGTTCCTACTTTTATTTAAATGTATTTATTTATTCTGGTTAAGTTAAGGTGTCTTACACTTATCCAGGATACAAAATTATATATATTTAATAAAAAAGTAATTTAATAAATGAGAATATCAATTAATATGAATTCTAAATCATTCTGTATAAATAATTAACTTCAAAATTTATATAAATGTAGACATAAATGATTAAAAACAATTTATTTTAGAAATATCCTAAACACATATATATGCAATTATCAAATAGGCAAATAGCCAAAGCTATTATTTATGCTATTTGTGAGGAGATATCATATTCTGAAAATTGAAAATTGCCTTAAAATATGAGTGAAGAATGATGCTCGGCACGGGACTATTCCTGGATAGCTCGGTGGTTAAAGCATTGGTGTACCAAGCTAAAGGTCCCGAGTTCAATTCCCGTGTCCAGGTGTCATTTTTCAATTCTCAGAATATGATAGCTAGATGGAGTAATCCTTACTAAAATCATAATAGCTTTGGCTATTTGATTCTTAAATATGCAATCCTTTACAATTATAATAATTGTACAAGTGGCATCAATAAGCTAACTACCGAATCTACGGTGGCTACGTTATCTGATGCTCGTGATCTTAATAAAATCAAACATTTGTAGCCGAAGATTTCCGCACGTCTATCATAGATTATGCCTTAAAATATGAGTGAAGAATGACCCTGGGCATGAGACTATTCTTGGATAGCTCAGTAGTTAGAGCATTGGCGTACTAATCCAAAAGTCCCAGATTTGATTCACGTGTTCAGGTATAATTTTTCAATTGTCAGAATACACATATATCCATTTTAGCTTCATAACTACTCCATAGAACTAAGTTAATTAATATTTCATTAATATAGATAACTATTTTTTTTAATGCAGCTAGCGTAACCTCATTTCTGGTGTTAAGGATACAGTTTCAATGTCAGGTTTTGTCGAGGTTAAGTTATAACCTCAGCTTAAGATGTTTATTATCTGTTTCAATGTTCATCGGCCCTTACGTTATTATTTATAATCTCAAATTACTTTTACACTACTAAGGAAAAGAAAATTTGTTCTTTCATTTTAACAAATGCGCAGACAAGGCTACGTATTCTCCTATCCAGAGTCAAGTCCAAGAGTGCCGGTCATGTTGTCATACCTGCATTATATACGCTTTAAACCCCAAAGAAGCATGGAAGGCAAGAAATAAGGGGGGGACGGGGGACGTATTTGGATCACAAAGGGGGGCTGGGTTACGCGTGACAAATATATATCTGAGAATGAACCCCAAAGCACTGGAATGTTCTTTAATAGAGTGGAACAGGCATTACTTCCTTTCTTAAACTCTTAGAAAAGTTCCAGTATCTCGCGACCTCTAGCGACCGCCGTTCGAACCTAGGTGGGCTCGGTCAGTCTATCACGCGCCGTGGTTATGCTCGGTTGTGTATTCGTTGTGTCGCTGAACCGTAGTTAAGAGGCGCTGAAACGATAAAATGGGGTAAGTAGTTCATTTCCCTCCGACTTGTATTTTATTTAACTGTAGCCAATGCTACAGTGCTATGTTTATAAATATGCATGTTTTAAAGTTTGCTCACGCGCTGATTGGGTCTTCTTGGTGGGCTATCTGTAGAAGCGCTGTAAAAATTGAAATTATCTTTACTCGGGCAGTGCGGGCTACGGTGGTCACGTGGATTTTTCGTGAGTGGATTAAAGCTGTCACGTGACCAAATATCAGCACTGCTCTCGTTTTACAGCAAACGTGTGAATCCACAGTTTCAGTGTCTATCATTTTATTTATGCCATATTGGTGAAATGTAATGGTATAGTTTATATTATTTTGTTTAATTTAATTTAATTTAATTTGCTCGATCTTAGGCAAATATATATCTATTTCTACCTTATTTCTTATAATGTGACCATTTGTGCACTCAGTCTGTTGCTAACATGTAGGCCTACCGGGTATTGTTTTGTTTCAAATATTGTATCTATTTTAACTCATATTTTGTAATAAATAATTGCATTGGCATTTTTTTAAAATCTTTTTATATTTTGCAAATTAACTTTTCCTTCATGGGGATATGTAAGTCACATCCCAGTTTCACAGTTATAAGCAAATTGTTCCAGTTTTTGTAAATAAGCGAGATAGTCTGAGGGAGACTATCAACTTCGAATATAAAATTAAATCTTAAGAATGGAGTAGTTTGGTAAGGACACTGGACATAAAAGGCGCGAGGTCTATTGTTCATCGAGATATTAGTAACCATGGTATTAAAAGTACTAGTCTTTTAAAATAAAACTCTAAACTTTATTTCTATAGATAAATTATTAATGTTATTTTAATATTTTATTTTTGAAAATATTTATTCTTACGAACCGTAAAATAAAATGTTAAGAATTATTATATTTCCAAACATTTGTTTTATCTTCTTAAGAAGTTACTAATAATGTTCATGTTTATTTGGTAAGGAGTAGTAATAATAATTATTATTAATATAATATGATTAAATCTTCGTTTTTGTTTAATTTATCTTATGATCGATTATAGGCGAATATTTCTATCTATTTCTTTCTTATTTACTATAATGTGAGCGTTTGTGCATTCAGTTTGATGCTAACATGTAGGCCTACTGGGTATTGTACTGGGTATTCACCGAAATATGTCGTCGTCATAGAAGAAATAATATATATAAAATAAAAATAAGAGAATAAAAAACGATGATTTAACCATATATCGTTTCTTAAGAAGGGACTGGTAAAAAGTCTGCAGTATCAATAAATATGTTTTATTAACAATACAATATATTTGAGAAGTGTTACAGTTTTTTTATAACAGAAAATATATTATTATAGTAATGTATATGTTTTTGAATGAAGGTATATGAAAGGTGGATAAAAAACTTATAAAAAGGAACACACACAATATAGCTTTTACAATGAAAAGAAAAACACAGTTCACACTTTACATTTCTGCCACTGGACAAAGAGGTTATGGCTGCCTCTTAAAGAAAATCACCAACCAATCCCATCCCCTGACCTAGGTTTCATTCTATCGGAAGTCATCAAGGAGGAATGTGAAACGCGCAATGCAACGTCGTAAAAGAGGAAACCAAAA
Organism: Timema monikensis; assembly: GCA_902151445.1. NCBI lineage: Eukaryota > Metazoa > Arthropoda > Insecta > Phasmatodea > Timematidae > Timema > Timema monikensis. Next base: position 397,452 of record CABFVZ010000313.1, read on the forward strand.
ACACAAAAGAGAGAAAAAGGAAATTGGTGAAGAAAAATACAACTAGAAGGCTACATACACCCTAACATAAACACACGATACAAAATTTATTTATGTATGACATTAATTACACACATCCAAGTCTTGGTTGCTTCATACCAAGTTTAGGAATCCAAGGCTGGTTTCACTTGTATTGTCGAGTGAGCTATTGAAGTCTTATTTAAATTTCACATGAGAACTTTAAAATAATAGTTTTATATTGATATTTATTTTTTAGTCTTCCTAAAATAACAATGATATTAAAAATCCTCCTCAAATGAAAATGAAAGCTCAATTAAGAACATTCTAGTTATTGATTTATAGAAAAACTTTTTGACGGCGTGTAAAGAATATAACAAATAAGTAGATATTAAAACGAAACATTAATATGACCCATTTAATTAATTGTAGACTGTGAAAAACTGCGATTTTCAATTAAATTGTTTAATTTAATATTGCTTGATTAAAAATCTGCTTAGGGCTAGTTTATCGTAACTAAACAATCAAATGTGTACACCTGTGTTTATCTAAATAGGGAAGCTTATCATTGCCCCCCCCCCCCCC
>CABFVZ010000313.1:398852-430706 GCA_902151445.1 Timema monikensis
TAAAAAAAAAAAAAAAAATCCGTACTTAATCCATCTTCACTTACTTTCTCCACACTTTCCTATCCTTACACAGTTCCTTTGCTTCAACAACATCCATACACCGACCGAGTCATAAATGCTCTTTTATTCTTAAAACAATTGATGTTTCTCTTTTACACACATTTGTATACAACATCTAGTCACGCATTACATGACCTACCAGTTCCTTTTGATACACACACTCTACCTTCATATATTTTCTTCGTCCCTCGATCCACACTCATCCTCTCAACATACTCAAACAAACGTAACAAGCTATTTTCACATTGCCCTATTAGATTCCCTTTCAAACTGCTATTCTTCAGCACCCAGTAATTAATTAATGTGTATATATATAATATTATTATATAATTTATATATATTAATAGTATATCATTTAAAATAAATATATAGTGTGTATAGCTCATAGCTTAAGGCTGAATCTGTGATGGACGTGTGGAGATCGTCAGCTAAATATGAGAGACCAGTAATAATATCACAAGCTATCAGACACCACATTCATCTGTGACTCAGGAGGACTGTTATGCTGACAAAGTTATTATTATTATTATTATTATTATTAGCACCGCGTCTTACTACCCGTTCGGGTTATACGCTTTAAGTACTAATTGCGCTAATGGATTAGGAATTGGGAAGGTTGAATTAGAGGAAGTGAACCCGCATTTGCGTGGAGGGAGAGTAGAAAACCATTTAGGAAAAACCACCCCCAGTTCACCAGACCGAGATTCGAACCTCGATCTCCCCATCCATAGCAGTCGAACTCAACACGACTAGCGCGTTAGCCAACTACGCCACCAAGGCGGGTACCATTGGTGTTGAGATCTCGATATGAAGAAAATTAAAATCTATGTATATTTCTACCGAAGAAAATTTTTATATATTTTGGGCAAAAAAAAAGTAGGTTTTGAAACGAAAATATCAAAATCGTTTACCTTTTCTCGTGTTCCCTACACTCTCACCCCAACAATCGATGTTTATTTAGACGCTAACCACCGTATCCTTAAATGGCAATGAATATTTCACGCAGAACTAGTGAGGGAATTTCAGGACATGTATGAAGCTATACATATACAGGTAAGTTCAGTAGCTTTGGTCGAGTGCTCTTAGGTGTTAAAGTAAAAATTAAACTTTACCGCCCTTGACAATAAGGACATACAGCACTGTGCAGTGGGGGTAGTATTTTACAATCAAATTTTCATAGGAAGGTTCTTTTAAAAATACAAACATATAGCTCATGTGGTGGAAATAGATAATATTTCACTATTTTATTAGTGTTAGTTTAAAGGTATTTATACTATCTATCAAAACTGTTTGGAGCGGAAACTTGGACTCTTAGGAAGATGGAAAAGAAATACTTAGAGAGCTTTGAAATGTGGTGCTTGAGAAGACTTGAGAAGATCAACAAGTTGACAAATGAAGAAGTCCTAAGAAGAGTGGGATAAGAAGAGAATCATTTTGGATGTGATTCTTCGGTACAAAGCAAACTGGTTCGGACACATCCTTTGAAGGAACTCTCTCCTAAATGACGTCATAGAAGGAAAGTTGCGTGGAAAAAGTAGCTTAGGAAGCAGGAGGATTCAATTAATAGATGACCTGAAGGAAAGAAGAAAATTCTGGGAAATGAAGGAGGAGGCAAAGGACAGGGTGCATTGGGAGTCTAAGTTCACTGACAAAAGGAATAGACCTGTCGTAAGACAGAACACATAATAATAATAATAATAAGTGGCAGCTGCAGATAACATGACCTGACGTGGGAATACATAAAAGTAGATCTAGTGTGTTTTTTATAGCTGTTAGGTAAGGTTGTTTATAATAAAATTGGAGTGTACAGGTAATTTTCTTTGTGGAATCCAGGTATTCTACGCTAATGTGGGGGCATTCCTTCATAAACTATCTTCTCCCCCTTTAGATAAAAGTCGTCAATAGCTCTTGTATTAAAAGTTTTAACTAAATATTTAAGGTTTATTTCCATTCTAAAACTTGCAGTTTAGAAGTAATACATTTAATGGGTATGAGCAAACTTGTTTGATTGGCTAAAGTATGATTGAAAGAAGTATAGTAAAACTATAAATCAACACTCATAATACCAACCTAGCAAATTTATCCCAGAGAAAAGAATATCTTTCTTAAATCGGATACTGGGGAACGATACCATACTCCATCTCAAACCGGTGTTGCCGAAAAAATGGCTCCTGTAACAGTTAAAACAAGATGGTTTCTAAGGCACAAATTATAGATGTGTTAATTGACAGCGTACCATAATTAGTGTAAAAAGATTGTATAGCAAGATTATTGTAGGAAGAACTGTAAATGGCATTCATAAACGTTAGTAAAACTACTTTAATCTGTTCAACTTAGAGTAATGTGATTTATCTTTATATTTATCTTTAACTAATGATATACACTATCAATATATTGTATAAAATAACATTTATAATTCAATAAAATTCTATCAATTTTGACCCATAAAAATTGTTTTTATTTACTGAAAATTATTCTTCCTACCAAAATCCTACTATAGAAACTTATTGTTCATATCTCCATGTTGATTAACGAATAATGAAGATGTCTTTGACCCATGATCTCAAGGTTATAGCCAAGCCGCTTTAACTTTGAATTGATATTTATAATTTTACCAGAATTCTAGTACATTTGCAGTTAATTCTGTCTTCTTAAACTAAACATTTCAAATAAGTTATCAGAAACTAAGCATTAAAGTTTACATTGTGCAGGCTCTAGACCAAATGACGTATTTTCATGATCATACGAAAACATAAGTCACAATGCGGCTATAGAAATCTCAAGTCAGTTTCAATAAGAATCTATCAACCAGTTCTAAATAAAACAAAAATAATTTACTTTTATTTTTAGCACCCTGTTTTACTATCAGTTCTAGTTGTACGATTACATACTAAACTAATGTGTTAGGGATTAGGAAGGTTTAATTTGTAGAAGGCACATCCCTATATGCTTGGGGGGGAGTGAGTGGAAAACAACTTAGGAAAAATAATCATTAATGTACCCAGCCAGGATCAAACCCCGATCTCAAGGTAGTAGCCAGAGGAGGGTGGGGGGTTTGGTGGTTCTACCCCCACCCCCACCCCCACCCTCCCAAAATGTTATGAACAAAATATATATGGTTTTATTTAGGGTTCAAACAATATCAAAATTATGATACAAGTACAAATTAGGAGGTTTTACCATAAAAAACACTTCAGATAACCTCTAAAGGGGTATAATATTTATATTTTTTCTTAGCTTACGATAGTTATGGGGCTATGTTGCCATAAAAACACTTCAGATAGATTCTAGAACTGTTTATCATTTATAATTTTTTCTAACTTCCGGCAATTGGGGGATGTGCCCACCAACCCGCCTCCCCACCCCCCCTGAAATTATTGGCTGGCTACGGCCTTTCCCGATCTCTCCGTCTTTGGTAGTCTAGTCTATTTCGAAAATAGCGCCTGAGACCATACGGTCACCGAAGTGGGTTTTTGATTCATTTTTTTAAATTGGAACCAAACAAAATACTTAAACTCGCACAGACAACAGTGAACTGAAAAATTAGATTGTTACATCTTTGCTATGTTTTTCAGTAATCAATATTATTTTATTTTTAACAACTCTCTCGATTTATTTTAAATAGAGTCTGGTTCAGTGGCTAAATGGGTTGAGGCGTCACTCTCGTGCTGGACTGGCCTGCTGATGAAAGGGATATCAGGGTTAAAGGCCCGGTCAGTTCAACTGAGGGTGGTTTTTCATTTATGGTTTCTCACTCTCCTTCCACGCAAATGGGAGTATATTACCTCTAAAATGTTTTCTTACTTATCCCTAGCCCGATATAGTAATTATCATTTATGAGTATAACCTGGACGGGTAGTAAGACGGGGTGATATAAAAATGTATATTTATGTATTGTCCCTCGAATCAGTAGCTGAGCGTGGACAAAGATGTCAATGACGTATTTTCTGTCTTTCAGTAATTGGAAGCTCTAATTTACGCTCAGGTATATTGAGGTATTCGTTCTCGTGTGTATACATATTTCCTGTTGGTTAATTTTGTATCGGTTTCTGTGGCCACATGGTATAAGGCATCACTCTACGGTTAGATTGCCGATGAGAGGGAGATTGAGGTTTGAATCCCAGTGAGTGTACTGAGGAATTTTTTTTTCTCTCCCGAAATGGTGTTTCACTCTCACTCCACTCAAATGCGGGTAAACTTGTTTTAAAATCTACCTTACTCATCATTGACTCACTAGCGTTACTGGTACATATGCGTATAACCTGAACAGGTAGTAGGACGCGTGCTAAATATATATATATATATAATATCAAATCAGTTTTTTACATTCCAACAATATTATTTAAGTCAAACCCGCCTCGGTGGCGTAGTTGGCTAACGCGCTAGTCGTGCTGAGCTCGACTGCTGAGGACGGGGAGATCGAGGTTCGAATCTCGGTCGGGTGAACTGGGGCGGGGGTGTTTCCTAAATGGTTTTCCACTCCTCCATGCAAATGCGGGTTCACTTCCTCTAATTCAACCTTCCCAATTCCTAATCCATTAGCGTAGTTAGTACTTAAAGCGTATAACCCGAACGGGTAGTAAGACGCGGTGCTAAATATTATTATTTAAGTCAACCACCAGAAGGTTGGTTTGATGTAATTTCTATCCATATCTAGCTGGACATGCAACTCAACCCTTCAGCTGGTTAGTGCTGCTTGCACCATCTGGTAGAAATCATATGTACTAGGGGAGTTCAGAAAGTGTGGTAGTTATATGTTGCTTTCTACATTGAATATCTATGAACGAGCGTGAAAGGACCTACCAATTTTGCCGGAAAGTTCTTTTACATGTTTCAATAGACATTAATTTTCTTCTTTTTCTCCGAAGGAAGTTGTGCTACGGATATTTATCGTTCAAGAATAATCTGTTGACCTCACTTGGGTTTGAACCTACGAACATCAGGTCCTGAGGGGAGTGCTTTACCCCGAAACCACTGTGGTCGACTTTTCATTTGGTAGAGAAAGTATTATAATCATGACTTTTTTACCTGGAGATTATAATGATTCACTAAGTGTGTTTTTTTAGCACCGCGTTTTACTACCTGTTCGGGTTATACGCATAAACACTAATTACGCTAACGTGTTAGGGATTAATAAGGTTTAATTTATAGGAAGTGCACCCACATTTGCATGGAGGGGGAGTGGAAAACCATTTAGGAAAGACCAGTCTCAATGTATCCGACTGGAATCGAACCCGATTTCCCCTTATTTGAGAGGCTAGCCTAACTTGAGATTAGCGCGTCACCAAGTGTTAAGTGTCCATGAATAAGAAAATGTAGGACTTATAATTATCTGTTTACTGCTCCCCTGTCTATTATGTCCGTCAATACTTGAGAGGGTTACAGCCGAAACAGTTTAATGGATTTTGTTTAAACGTGATAATATTTAGATACCTAAAGACCCAATAGTGATTTTGATTCCAACACTAAAATTAAACTCATTTCACTAGTGTCATTTTTTTTAATTGTAAAATTTTCAAATATGAATATAACGATTTTGTTAATATTGTATATAAGGTGGGGCAGAAACAATTAAACGATCTATGGCGAGGAAAGTGATGGACAACGAGCCGAGGTTTGTCTGACGTCCGGTAGAGCTCACCTCAGTCACATTATCTCCAAAATCGGAACAAGTGTAGTATGTAATTTGCTTTTATTTAGCTAGTTGTAATCACACGGCCTAAATTGAGAGGCGTGTTTGTTTAATATTGCTATGCTCTGGATTGCTAATGACAAAACGAGTATTGCAAGGTGTTGTGATTAGCTTGTAAACAAATATAACATATTCGCTGACAACATAAACAGTGTGTCGGTATACCTCACGATAAACCAGGCCGGAAGGCGTAATAAAAAGCAGTGTATCCAGCTAAACAGGGCTGACTAATCACCATCGAGTCTAGGGGAGGGGTCACTCTGCCCGTTTTTGGGGCTACGTGGGCTAGGACGCTGGAACATTGGTACCTGTATTGGAGGGCTACCTTTGAGACCAGGGTACCGGGGTTCATCAACCGACCTTCGGGCAGGCTATTGGTTAAGCATTCCTTGCAATACTTCGTTCTGCAACAAGTTTCTAAATAGTATTTTTTTTTAAATTTCATCTTTTTTACAATCGCTTATCAACATCACGTTTTTTGAGAGACATAGGAATACTAATAAAATCCACAAAAACTCAAGCCGAATGTCAATTACGAACCCACACAATAATATATCCTCTCATCCACCCCTTAACCTCGATTACAACACATCCTAACCTAACAATCAAATGAAGGAGGATAGAGGTGGTGACATGGTGAATATTTACACTTAGATTAAAGTGTTAGTTTTAAAGTTACTAACAATCTAATTGTTTCTTCCTTATCCTGTATTTATATGAATGTTATTAGCACTGTATCCTTGTTTTTGGGAGGAAACATTATTTAAGAATTGTTTACTGATTATTGAAATCTTTGAAGTTTTTAAAAATGGCTCCAATGATTTTGTTTAAAATCAGTATCTGAATATTGTTTCATGTAATAAATAAATATATAATATGTTTGATTTTAAAACAAAATTGATTATCTATGAATAGTTTACTGATAGTAGATTTTTTTTTAAATTTTGAAACATATGTATAAGAAAGTATGAACAAGTTTTTTGGTATTATTTGTTTATATTTTGTCCAACACCCTTCCCCACCCAGAAAGTTTAAAGCCTATGTTTAAATTTTATATTTTAAAACAGCCAACTGTTAAGTACGGTCTAATAAATGACTTTTTATACAAACATTGAACGTAAATAAAATTATTAAATTTGAATATCTATATCTAGGAGCAATATTTATTATATATATTGATGAGACATTAAAATTGACCAGTCCTATTGTGATACAAGTTTTGTGTCTTAATTGAATAATCCCCATTCATTTGGGAAAATATTTAAGGTAAGTAATTGATAATCATAATTATGGATACTTACGCTTCCCCTATGTCTTCGCTTTCAACGACAACATTATCAGAATTACAACTTTGGTAACATTTGCATTTAGGGAGATCGTCCCTTGACTTGGTGAAAAGTATGGGGTTTGACAATAGTTCTGAAAAATATGATAAATACATCAGTTAGCTATTGATAATTTATCTTAACTAAGTTAATAAAATGAATAGTTTGTCTGTCTGTCATGAGCATTGTGAGATATCTACCAAAATAAGAGATATAAAATTTATTAATTAGTAACCCCTGTGCACAAACATATGCACCTAAAAACAGGAATTTTTAAATTTTTGACTGGAATTTTTTTCAATTTATTCAAAATTGGATTTAAGAAACTAAAATAAAGATTTTTTTAGTCTGTTTGAAGCAAACACTGGCGTTTCCTGGAATATTTTTGCTGATTAAGAATATACTATCTTTTTTAAGGTAATATAAGGTTAAATACTTTTTAAAATGTTACTTATCAAATAGAAACAATTTTTGTATAATCATTTTAAATAAAAAAAATTCCAGTTAGTAGCGTGATATTATACTGAACTGATGGTCCCACAATCGATTCCCGGCATGGACGAAATAATTATCATTGGTTAAATTTGGGTTTCTCCTTTTACAGTGTTTGGAGAGATAGGGTAAGGTGGATTACTTGCGAAAAATTTACAGAAAATTTGGAATTTTTCGGAATTGGCTTTGAAGTTGAGATCAAAATGGGGTTGGAAATAAGTTTTTATGATAAATAAGAATACATGTTTGTCTTTGCAAATTAAAAAAAAATATTCAAGCGTAATTTACTGAAAACTTATTTTTGTAAATTTTCTTTCAAGCAAAATATGAGAAAAGTGTGTGCTATTGTGCCGTGCCATTTATTTTATATAATATGTAATAATTTTTCGTTAAAATAAATCTAAACTCTCTTATTTCACATGAATTTTTAAAATCCTGTAATGACTAATTTCTTATCCAAAAATAACGATAATTAGAATTACCTGAATGTTCAGCTAGGCAAAGCATTCCCTTGATATCACATTCCTTAAATTTGGCTGAAATAAATCAATAATTTATGTTTAAAATTGTATACAATATAATCATATTGATGGTTTAATATAGGAATTATATACTTTTTAATAAAACGTATAAATGTTTGTTTTTGTAAAGCCACTAAAAATGCCATAAAAAAACTCCATGGCGTCAGCCCAAAATCGAACCAAACTGACCGAGTGGCCGCCGTCTCTTGGGGATGGTAGTGTCAACATTTGCGGATATAGGGTGTCATGTGAGCAGCAAAATGAACTCTCTGGTCGTTAACCTCAGTTTTCTACACAGGAGCCTCTACTTTTTCATTCAAGTTGCTCCTAATTTGCCCTCATTAGACTGAGTTGACCTCATTCTAGACTCACTATTTCACATAAAATATGAAAGTGCTGGGGATCGAACTAAAAACCTCCGAATCTGCTGCCAGACACTCTGACCACTAGACGACAGAGATGGTCCTCATAATGTTATTACTATCATAAAATGAATTTACAAGTATTTAACTCACCTAAGAAAGAAGGGTTTGGTTTTTCTTGTTAAAATTTAGGTTATAGTAAAACACAAACAAATGATAATTTAAAAATAGAACGTCAGCGAGCACGTAGACTAAATGTCATGCTCAGATAGTCTGGTTTTTTGGCTAAGGAGAGGTCGTGTTCGAATATAGACTGGGTGTACTGGACGGGTAAGGACACCCATTCCGGCATTCACTTGTCTGAACATAAACCTAGGCTCCTCTAACCCATCAAGGCTGTGTCCTTCAACCGTAGCCATGCACGTAAAACGCGCGCAACGAATAATTTATGAACTGTTGATCCCGTGCCCGCCATTGATCCCTGTCATCATTGGACAACTGGACCGCCCCCCCCCCCNGTAGCCATGCACGTAAAACGCGCGCAACGAATAATTTATGAACTGTTGATCCCGTGCCCGCCATTGATCCCTGTCATCATTGGACAACTGGACCGCCCCACCCCCCACCTCACTCCCCCGTCATGGCCAGACGTCCATCGGTGGGAGGAGTTTACTTCCTGCTGGATTCACACTTCAGATAGTTAAAACACGACCTAGGAATCGCCCCTACTCTAAGAGGGCTTTAACCAAAATTGCCCTACTAGAAGTCAAATCTCGATCATAGGAATCACTCTTAAAAGGGGTTTTATCTATGTCATCCCATTTGGAACCTTATAGGTCATTTGCCTAGCCTTAGGAATCACCCTAAAAAGTTATTTCAACCTAAGATACCCAGCGGGGACCTCTTGGAGGGGTTCTAACCAGTATTCCAGGAAGATACTAGCTATCAACAATGGCCTAGTGTGTGGAGAGTATGGTGGGGCCCCCCCTCACCACCCTATTCACTCCAGCACAGACGACCATTAGCCATTGAGAAATGCCGGTATACTTCAAACAATATATGATCGACAAAATATATTGCACAATTTTGTAGTATATTTTCCAGACGATTAATATTACTGTGCAATATCAAAATTTTGTGTAGTATTATTGAGCGTCTAGGGGCCACCTTAGATCGATTACATTTTACTGTGTGTATTTATTTATATTACCACATAATTGTTTAACATATTTTTCTTAAGGAATGTGCCAAACATTTTAATTTATTGATTTTAATATATAAATCTCAGGCAGCTTGGTTACCAGGGACATCAAGATTATATATCATAGAAAAGCTTAGATATAGAGTTAGGTCAATTCACAACAAGATTTTTTACAAATACAGTGATTTTTACAATGTTTCCATGTTGGTTTACTCAATTATTTGATCATAGCTATTATCAGATGATAGGAGATTTTGATCCCTATTTAATTTTGTTACAGCCTAGACGTTTCTTGATTTAAGATCAAGTGTTTGAAGAATCAATATGATGTTTGTGCAACAGGCCCTTAACAATAGTTGTAGTATAAAAGGCAATCTGTTGCAAAGAGAACAATAAGATTTCCACTTTGCATATTTTTGCAAAGAGAACAATAATATTTCCACTCTGCATATTTTTGCAAAGAGAACAATAATATTTCCACTCTGCATATTTTTGTCTTTCCTTCCTTGCCTAGGAACAATATTCGTTAACCTTATCCCTTATTTTAAAAACTAAGCATCAGTCAACGTTTAGTTTTACTTTCTTAGATTTTTTTTTTAAGGAATCAAATTCTGAAGAGAAATTGTGCAAATTTTTATCAATCCACCTGTACGAAAATGAGTTGTAAGTAGCCTCGATCAACTTTCACCTATTAATAAGATATGCAGCGGTCACTTTGGATATATCATATGAATACCTATAAAATAACATTAATTATATATTAACACGTTATCAAAGTTGACTTAAAAATATATATTTTTTGTATTTTATAAAAGTTTTTTTTTCTCTACCAAAATCCCAACTATACATACTTTTTACTCCGTAAAAATAAGGTGCACAGTTACAAAGTTTTTCGGCGAGTTCTTTACGGCATTGCATATGACACAAGTTGAAACTGTATACAGAAGAAATGTACAGATTTGACTCTGCTAGAAACCGACACTTCCGGTGGTCCACATCCAGCAAACGGACGGCTTCAGTTGAATACAGAGGGCTAGCTCCAAACGTATAGATTGCCTTTTTTTTGAACGGGATATCTCTACCGGCAGTAAGAGTGTCCGGAATTTCGAATGGCGGAAGATAATACACCTGAAATAGGATCAAATCATCAAGTATGTTTATGAGATAATGGGAGTAATTGAACATATAATCCTAACTATATGTAAACCAAATTTGGAAAGATTCACCAATTATTTAAAGCACGAATAACTAAAAATGTATAGTAGCTAATTTCTAATAATAAAGCAAAACAATTAATAAACATGACAAATAATTTTAAACATGTAACATCAAATTTGGAAGCTTAAAGTACGTTTTAGGACTAAATTAATATAAATTATTATCATTCAAATGATAAAAATAATTTTATCAATAGGCTTGTATATTATTATAATATTATATTATATGTATTAACTTACCAACGAATTTAAGTTGATAGTTTAATTCAAATTACATATACATCCTTATAAATTAATACACATTAACTTGTGAATATGTGGAATGCCAGGCCTCCACCGTGGTTCGGATCCCACGTTAAACTGTAGGTCCTCCATTTCATCTTACAATCACCCTACCATTAGACATTAGCGTAAGTGTGTATAACCCGAACGGTTAGTAGGACGTGATGCTAATATTATTATTAATAATAATATTATTAATAATAATATAAATTATTATTAGTAATAATAATAATAATAATATACACATTTGTCCATACAAATATCGATGTCTGCATGTATGTATACATATTTTTATGTGTAGTATGCACAAATATATTTATGATTGTTTGCATAGTTGTTATTAAGTAATTATGTATGTATATATTATTATTATGTATGTATATATTTATGTATATTTACATGTATATGTATTTTTGTGTATTTTGTATATATGTTATGTTATTTGCTTTCATGTACACATATTTCACTGTGAAAACGGAGGCATATCTTCGTCAAACTCTCTTGTCTGATTTTGTGGCCGATCATTATTAACCTTTCGTTTTGGTAAGCAATTCCAAATATTCCTCGATTTCTTTGTCTTTATTAGTACATCAGCTATCCAGCTCCATAGTGTGGTGGCTAGTGCACCTGGTTACGAATCTAGGGGTCCCGGGTTCAATTACTTGCTGGAACCTTGGATAGTTTTCTCTTAGGAAGAATTATTCCAACGGCCATAAGGGGCTGGTAAATTAGGCTTAAGTTAGGTTTAAAATTCCTACTGGTTCCACACCTCCATATTCACTATCATCCCATTCATCACAATGTGTAGACACCTCCATAAGTTAACACTGAGAAACACTGTTTAATACACTAGTCCAAATGCCAAAGGTTTCAATCAATGCAATTTACTTTTCATCTATATTTTTTCATCACTTTTTCAGAAAAGGTCTGAGGGGACTGAGACACAACTTCATATATGGAAGCAGGACCGTTTAAAGCCTTGTATACCCCTCGCACTACTATTAAGCGTAGTTCCTCTAGGTATTCGTTATCATAATTCTGTGCATTATTGATATATATATATATATGTGTGTATATAAATATATATATGTATATATACATATATATATACATATATATACATACATATATATACAAATATATATATATATATACATATATACATACACATATATATACATATATATAGATATATATAGATATATACATATATATATACATATATATATATATACATATATATATATACATGAATATAGATATATATATATATACATGAATATAGATATATATATATACATATATATATAGATATATAGATATATATATATATATATACATATATATATATATATACGCGTGGCTATAATATTTTGATTCAATTGAGCTTTATCTTGATGTATTAAAAAGTAAAAGAAATTTCCCATGTGCAATTTTTCAGTGATATATATGTACAATACACTCCGTTTACTTGATGGGTAAAAAACCTTATCTATCACGTTCTCACTACGGTAAGATAGGGCCCTAGTGTAATTCGTCGAAGAAAGTACGTAAACATTCTATAGGTCGCAAATCACAACTATTGTCTCGAATATTTATAAATTAGCTTCATCTACTATCAGAATAGAATTCATTTAAATTAATTCCTGAGATCCCGGTCAATTAATGGTTATAAACAATTTATTATTTTTATACTTTTATCCTAATCGTTGGGTGATTTCATATCAAGTAAAATATTTAGAATTTTATGTCAAACAATCATTTAAAAAAAATTCTTTTTATTTTTGCTTTATTTTTGGTCGAGCTTGTAAATTTATAAATTTGTTTGGTAAAATATTGATTCAAGAGAATGATATTTTTTTCTGTACAAATAATATTTTCCTTCAAAATAAAAGTAAATAGTCAATTTAATCTCAAGGAAATAACATTTTTTCCTTAATTTAGATTAAAAATATTCTGGGAACAAAATCTATAATTATTTTTTTACAATTATAGTTAATATAAATATAATAGTTTTGTATGAGACCTGGTTCTCTACACAAAAGTAATAATAGATGTATGCACGTTTGGTTTCATCAAGTATTCAACATTACTCACCTTAAAGCCCGATGACAACTGTAATAATTCTATGATAAATGGGGCAATTTCTGTAGATGTAACGGGTGTGTAGGACAATATTTCTTGTAGAGATATGTTTCTGTAAATTTAAAAACTATAAATTGTTCATATCTTCAAAACAAACATTCATCAAACATATTGTTTTGATATTATTTTCAAACACATAGTTGTTTTTAATTACTTTTAATTTATTTGAGATATTTAACGTGCAATTTTTTTTAACCGACTGATTATTTCAACACACAATTTCTATGATCAAAATCAAGGGGGTCTACTAATTTTGCCTGATAAGGTATGTTCACATATCTTTCAGGGTTATTTTACAACCGACATGAGACCGACAGCTTTACTTCCCCTCCGAAGGAAGTTGTGCTATGGATTTTTACTTCTCAAGAGAAATCCATCGATCCCGTTTGGGTTTGAACCCACAAACATCGGGTTTTGAGACTAGCACTTTACCCCAAGACCACTGAGGTCGACCCAAATATTAGTTAATTATTTATTCCTTTCAGACAAATTTTATCTCTATCGCTTGGAAAGTCATATTATTACTTTCAATAAGAAAGGTGTTTAAACAACTTTATTTGTGTGGTGAGGAAGGTTTTTTTAAGAGAAGTGCACAAACATTCTCGTGAAGTTGGAATATACAGGTAGCCTGGACGTGTATTAAAACGTGGTCCACTTTCTAAAATCCACCCCCAAAATAGAGAGGGTATGGGGAAAACACATAAGTGAGTGACGTATGTAAAACCAACCCCCATTGAACCCGACCGAGATTAAAACCTTTATTTTTCCCGTCTCCAACAAGCTACCAGCACAATAGGTATAGGTATAGGTATAGGTTTCCTATACCCACCAAAGGTGCGGGACATTGAACAATCTCGAGAAAAGATGAAGTGATTTTGTAGTTTTTATAGCAATTTTTTTTTGCCAAAATTAATCAAATATTTCACCATTAGTAAAATAAAGTTTAATATTCTTCACATGGCGATATTAACATTGGTTGGATATCCATCATAACCACAACGGCATTAGATGACAAACTTTTTAAATGAAGAGAAAAAGTTATCATTAAATTCCAGGAAACCCTTGATGGATATTCAATAACTGTTGATACCATCACGTGAAGAAAATAATTGAACTTTCTATTTCTATTGGAGAAATGTTTTATTTGTTTTGCTATAAAAACTGTAAAAATATTTATGATTACAAATGGTAAATGTATAATACTACTACCCCCGAATGGGAAGTAAGACGCGGTGCTAATAATAATAATAATAATAATAATAATAATAATAATAATAATAATAATAATAATAATATAATACTACTTCAATAGATTTTTTCTAGTTATCATGATCTATTTATCTACTAACTGGTCCCATGTTGTAGTGGTCAGTGCACTTGACTACAAACCTAGGAGTCTCGGGTTCGAGTCCCGGTTGTTATCTTGCGTATTCTTTCCTGGCTAGTTAGGATTTAGTTAGGTTTAAACGTTTCATCTGGTTTCAAACCCTCATACTCACTATCTCTATCATCTTATCGGGACATGGAAAGAGCCTCCACGGAAAGGATGTAGGATTGGTACATTCGGGCATCCCCTGAGTAACTGTACATTAGTACAGGATAATATATCTACAAACTGGGCAACGAATGTTGTAGCCCAGATGCACCATATTATTATATGCCGAAAATGTCAGCCCAAATACGAATAGCTCGAATCCAAAAATCTAGATTCCAATTCAGACGGTCTGAAACTTTTTTTTTTCCATTCATTTGTTATGGTTACACAACTGCTACATAAGGATATAAAATTCCATGATAAGAAAAATAATTCTCAAATTAAATAAAAACCATTTACCTAAAGAGAGCATTGAAATAACGTCCTAGTTAATGGACATGCCTTGTTTCCACCCTTTAAAAGTCAGGCGTGGTAAATATTTAAAGATTCAAATAAATGAAAAACCTTAAGCTTACTCAAAAGATAGTGACGGAGAGACAATGGAATTGTGTGCGTAGCAAGTTCCCATCTCCGTAATTATTTCAATAACTTTCTTTCCAAATGGGTTTTGGGTTCCTTGAGAATCCAAACGGTACTTGAAATCGAATTTAATCTGAAAACAAAATTAAAAATGCACGTCAAAGTCAAAAAAAATTTTAATTCGACCTTTTAGATTATTTGATCTAGTGTTAGGCATCTTAGGGCCCGTTACGGCTCTCCATCAATTATACTAATATATCTATACAGAATCAGGATGTTGAATTTTGAATTACATGTCTAAGAATTTGTCATAAAAAGATATGTCACCAATTGTAGGTGGTGTGGGAAGGTATTCATAAGAAATTAACCCTGTCTTCCTAGTTTAGAAGTTCACAGTAAAGTTGCATACCAACCATTTTCAGCACCTCAAAGAGTAGATTTGTTCAACAAGTCAAATACTTGCAATTAAATTTACTTGAAATATTCATAATTAAATGGTTTGTGCAAAAATAGTCTTTGTGACTACTCAAGGGAAAATAATCCCGCAACGTTGGTCACACGCTCTAAGAAGTCAGCTCTGGAATTGATTAGTTAGTACGAAGCTTCGAATGATGCCAATACAAATAGTTTATTTTATTAACGAGATACAAAACCCAAAAAATGAAATAAGTAGTGTAGAAAGACTACTTCTGGCTAAGCAAGATGGTGGACATTGACTTCCCTCATGATGTCTCTCCACTCCCACCCTGGTTGCAGTGTGGTGAGACACTAATGAAGAAATAAAAATAAGGGGAATTTTATCATCATTCGTAGGTATATTACCGTTACCAGTTTTGGTTGTAGTAGGAGAAGGGGAAAGTGGGGAAAAGGAAAATGAGGTAAAGAGGGTGGCACTGGGCCTGGAGAACGTTGGGATTGGCATTGATGTCTGCCATCTTGCTCAGCTAAAAGTAATCTTTCAACACTACTGACATATTCAAATCGAAATACAGCTCATTTAAAATGCTTCTTATAAATAATAAATAGCTAAATATACTTTACTCAAACAAATTTTAAACAACCTTAATATTATAAACTCACATGAGATATTAAAAAATACATATAATTATATATATATCCTCATACCCACCCAATTAGTGTAGATGAAATGTGGGTTTCCCGAGTGTGTTAAAAGACATGGCACCCTTATATATATATATATATATATATATATATATNATATATAAGGGTGCCATGTCTTTTAACACACCCGGGAAACCCACATTATATACATATATATATATATATATAATTATATGTATATGCGGGTGTATCCCCACTTGGTGAAAGGAAGCGTGGTAATCTATTAAGGGAAAAAATCCTTAGTACACGCAGCTGGGATCCAAACCTGACTTCCCCGCAACTAGCAAACCAGCCTAAACGATATTTTCGTTTATTCCTTGCGAGTCATAATTTATTGTTATCCCTTTCATGTGATTCACATTAGCTTGACCAAGGGTGTTCAAAACGTTGAATAATAAAAGTATTGCATCAAACTACTTAATAAAACATAACATTCTTTTATAATATAGTTGATCTGATTATTTTATTTTTGAAATAAATGAAAAAATCATCAATATTTTAGTGGTGCTTGACTTGTCTAAAATAAGTTATTTAATCATAGTAATAATTTATCAAAATCATGTTGTTGTTTTTCCTTAAAAAACATCTTGATTATATTTAATTTGTATTCTCACTGCTTTAAACTGTATTGATTTTGTACAAATATTAATTAAAATATCTTATATTTTAAGCATGTCTTGGGCCCCCTTACTTATAAAAATATAAGTTAGTTTTTAGAATAATAAATTACCTGAACGATTAGCATAAATATAACTCTCTATAGCATAGTCAAGAGTAAAATTGAAAAATATTAACAAACGATGTTATTATAAAATCATACGAATAGATTAAAATAAAATATGCATCTATAAGTAATGCATATTTAAATAAATACAAAATATACAAATAAACTTAATTACGTGATTACATGTTAAAAAAAAAATTGGATGTATAGCTCACTTGAAGAATCACAGAAAACATAGTTTTATATTTTTATTAAGCTGGTCGCAAATACATATTGGTCCCTACCAAATAATTAAATCATGTTTAACAAAGTTATATTTTAAAAGGACCAGATATATAAAAGTTGGTTCACATTAACAATTTATTCACGTGTAATTGAATTCCTTGAACCAATTACCATTTAAACTTTACTTCATTTTTTATTATTAAATTGAAAAATGACACCTAGTCACGGGGATTGAACTCAGGAACTTTGGCTTAGTTGTCAATTCTCTTTACACTGAGCTACCCAAGATTAATGTCGGGGCCAGGATAATATTTCACTCATATTTTAAGGTGCATGGTTGTTAGATACTGAAATAACTGTAATTAACAATTGACTATAATAGTTTGTATGTTTAAAATTTTGAGATCTTTGAAATGTGTTGCTGGAGTAGACCTTGAGATGACCAGGTGGACAGGTGGGGGGGAAAATGAAGAAAGGTAGGTTGAAAAGAGAACCATTTTTGATTTGACTCTTTGGTACAAAACCAACTTTATCTAACACATACTCTCAAGAAACTGTCTGCTGCACGACGTCATAGAAGATAAGGTTTGGGGAGAGAGGCGCTTAGAAAGAAGGATTCAAATATTAGATGATTTGAAGAAAATAAGAAAATTCTGGGAGCTGAAGGAGGCAGAGGACAGGGTGCATTGGCGGTCTGAGTGTTACTGACAAAAGGAATAAACCTGTCGTAGGACAGAACCAGTGGCGGCTCGTGTATAGACACTGCGAAACTGCAGCACCCCCTATTTCCACTTGATATTATCGATAACATTTAATATAATGAGTCCTTTTTTCTTTAATTATTTCTTTATTTTTGTAGTACAATATATATTCCTTTAGCTTAATGTCAGTACTTCAGTAGCCATCCCCCAGTTTATGAAAAAGGTACAAAAATCTTTGTATGGATCTGTGCGCTTCACAGTGCCAGCAACGTGGTGTTTGACTGTTGTGCGCATGAGCACATAGGATGGAGGAGGAAGGCGGGACTGCCAGGTAGAGAGAGCACTGTTGCTATCGCAGTGCCGGCTCTGGCGTGATGGTGGAAGGAAGTTTTTTTTACTCAGCGTGTGTTGTGCTTAAAAACCTTGTATCATATTTTTGAATGTGATAAAGTATAGAAGAGTGTAGAATTAGATTATTATTCTGCTTCCAGCTATTCTATTTGATTCATTTTTTCGGTTCTTTTATTTAACAGAACGACTAAATGCGCTTGCAGTACTTTCAATGGCCTCAATTGTCATCCAGAGATCACAAGAAGAATTGACAAGTTAAAACAAGAAGAATGGATTTCATTTTTAAATGAATAGATCAATATTGAACTGTAACAATTTAAGTTAAACTATCAAGTATCAAGTTCCTGAATAAATTTTCTTTTCATATATGTTTTTATCCTTTTACACAATTTTAAAACAAAAGCTAACATTTTTCTGGAGAAGCACCCCCGCTAATTTTAGTTACGAGCCGACACTGGACAGAACACATAATAATAATAATAATAATAATAATAGTAATAATAATAATAGTAATAATAATAATGTGTAATCCATTATTTACTTCATATTCTCACCTCTCTCACAATGTTCAATAGTCCTGTTTGAGGAAGATTCTTCTCATTTTCAAACGGCTTCATGTTCTTCATAGTATCATATGATAGGTTTGCAAGCGCCTTCAAATATTCCTTCATTATCGTTTCATTCACGTTATTTTCTTTAGATAGTCTAGGAATTATTGGGACAGCGCGTATAGTGACAAGTTTTCATTTTCTAATTTGAATTGGTCAGGAAAAAAAAACCTGACCGTATGTGGTGTTCAAAGTTCATACAGTCAACTCTCGATTCTACGAACTTTCGAGGTTCCCTGGAAAAGGGTCGTTATTTCGAAGGGGTCGTTATTAGAATTTTAACATATTTTGTTCCACACCTGACCTTTATACGAAAAAATTGCATTTTTTAGACAACAAATAGCGTGGGTCATCAAAAATCGTTCACAAAATCCAACGTAACCAAATCAAAATAACAATGTTAAACAATAGCGTGGGTCATCAAAAATTTTTCACAAAATCAAACCAAAATAGTAACCAAATCGAGAATCGAAATAACAATGGCAAAAGCAAGCCTGGCACGTGATGTAGCGGCAGTCGCGCGCGGGGAAACATTGTCTTGCCTGTGGAAGGGGGTGGACAGAGCCAAGTGCTATTGGCTGGCATTGATGAGGTGGTGTCTATTTTTATACCTGACCCACCCCAGTTACTAGTAATACAGTGTTCACAAAGATAATTGCAACGCAGCGACCTAAATAAATGCAACAAACCCATCTTACAGCCGATTTCCTTAAACTTTTCAACCTTTTTTCCCACATGTTTCACGGTTCCCCAAAAAAGGGTCGTTACTTCGAGAGGGATGCTATTCCCGGGGTCGTAGAATCGAGAGTTGACTGTATATGAGATCTATAGATATTATTACTGATTAAAAAAAGAATTTAATTTGAAAAAATAAATGAAATCCAATATGGGGTAAAATAATTTAGGTGTTTTTTTGTTTGTTTTTTTAGCACCGCGTCTTACTATCCGTTCGGGTTATACGCTTGAGTACTAATTAAGCTAATGGATCAGGGAAGGTGGAATTTAGAGGAAGTGAACCCGCATATATGTGGAGGGAGAGTGAAAAATCATTTAGGAAAAACCACCCCCAGTTCACCCGACTGAGATTCAAACCTCGATCTACCTATCCTCGGCAGTCTAGCTCAATATGATTAGCGCGTTAGATAGTAGCTACGTCACCGAGGCGTGTAGTTCAGTGTTAAACATATGTTTGAAAATTAAATTGAATAAGAGAGCTGATACATATTATGATGACCAAGAATAAGATGTAAGAAGGAATAAAGCAAAGACGTTGATAGTATCATCTGGAAGAATGTTCAGTTAGTCAATTCTATAAGTAAAAAGAATAACGATTGTACTGATACCGTCGAATATTCATTGAAAGAGAATCTATACAGTACAAACATATATTGTTTTCTGCCAAAAGTCCTAACATTTTACTATATTATTGGTGTAATATAATAGGTATGGCTAGTATTTAAACAATAGCGACAGCTGTGGATACCATGACATGACGTGTGAATACGTGAAAAATATATCTAGTACATTTTTTAGTCGTTTTAATTTGGAAATTAGACTGTAGCTAAGGATAGCAATACTAACCATAATATATACAACATGTGATACCTATTTTAAAGTAACCATTAAATTAACAACACTTAATTAAGAGATATTTGCTAACCATGCAAAGCTGCAAGCCTGAAGTTCAATATGTAAGTATGTTCATATCTCAAATACAAAATTTGTATCAGCTATATTTTACTTTGTACACTCAGTTTACCTTGAAAGGTACAGTCTTTCCTTGACGGATTACACTATGCACCTATCTTATAGGCTACGTCATAGTGAAACCTGACAGGGTAAGATTGCTGCCTTATAACGTATAACGGAAGGTACTGTATATGCATAAACAGTTACTGATGTACTGTATGAGACCCTTTTTGATAAACCATGTTAGGAAAAATACGTTATATATGATTCTAGGAAATATTTTTTTATTAATTGTAGTTTGAAAGATTAACGTTACCTTGGAATAGGACATTTATTATAGATTTTACAAAATTGGTAGAAGGCCTCAGGGAAGAGTTAGCGTCCAATCCCAGCTCTGAAGAAATTGAAAAAAAAAAAAAAAAAAAATNTGTTTGAGAACTCTATACCTATCCTTTTATCTGATTACCAAACCCTTCCTTCACATCTGACAAGACGTGTATTAACCACATATTGTGAATGTGGGGAATGCCAGGCCTCCACCGTGGTTTGGATCCCACATTAAACTGTAGGTCCTCCATTTCATCTCACAATCACCCTACCATTACACATTAGAGTGCGTATAACCCAAACGGGTAGTAAGACGTGGTGCTAGTAATAATAATAATATACCTATCCTGCATGGCAAGCACGGTTCTATATGATACGTCACCGCTATGAAATGTCATACGTAAGACGTCGTATAGGAGAAATGCTAGCATCGATCTTTTTAAAAGCGTCATACGGTCTATGTCGCCACCATTTTACCGTCATTCTTGTCATAATTTATAGCCTCACTCAGATAGATGTCTTATCATTGGCATAGCATTTTTTTTACATCTATTATTGTTTCCAACCTATGGCCTGGGTCAGTTTTTTTTTTATCAAATTCTGATTTTTTTCCACTACCTGCTGGCTAGGCCTGTCATATGCCTTATAATCTATCTTAAGACTAGGATAGGCACAACATCCAGACCCCAGCCGTTAATTTATCAATGTAAAAGGGTAAACCCATATTTTCACCAATGATAGATTTTCGGCCATACCGGGAATTGAACACGGGACCGTTAGCTCAGTGGTAAAACACGCTACCGACTGAGCGTCACAGAAAATATATTTTATAAATAATTACATTTTGTGATTGCAGTGACTTTTAATAAAGGAATATGGAAATAGTTAATTTTCTTTTATGTAATTTACACTTCCTTTGTCAACTTCTCGCTCTTCGTTAAAAATGACAACTGATCCTAAAAATTTCCCTAATATTCTTAAATACTCTTTTAGCAAAACCAAATAATGTGTGGCTACTAAGAAAGGTACCGTTAGTTTAAATTCCCAAAGTGAACTTTTAAATTGACTTTAACGCTTGGTAAAATACAAAACTATCATTTGAGATTAGAAACATTACGATTTCTTGGCTCTATTAAATAGTTTTTTTTAACTACCAGGATCTTTGGCCAAGTTGACTAGGTAAGCTCATATAGTCTGGTTTCCCGATGGACGGATGACGGGGAGGCCAAGGTATGAATCCCGGTCGGTTGTGCTGAGGATGGGTTTTAATAAATGATTTCCAAATCTCTCTTCATTGCAGATTTTGCTACATTTTCTATAAACTTTACCATCCTTACGCCTATAACAACTTAGGTTGAAAGCCCTTTTAGGGTGATTCTTAAGGTAGCGCCTGACCTTCTCCGAGGGCACAAACGGGGTGGGTGACTTAGGTAAAAGCACTTTCAGAGCGATTCCTGAGATCGAGATTTGACCCCCAGTTGGACAAACAAGCTCCAAACTCTCATAGAAGAGTGATTCTTAGCTTGTGTCTTAACTCCCTTACGTGAGCGTCTCGCACTCACAAAAGGAGGAGATAACTCCATCCGTCGATGGAAGCTGGCCAAGCTGTGTTTGTGTGTGTGGGAGGGGGGCTATTCATAGCTGTCGGGTGACGATAGGGATTGACGGCAGGCACGGGGTCTACGGTCCCTACATTGTCCGCTGCGCACGTTTATGTGCGTGTCTACGCTCAGAGAACACGGCCATGATGGGTTAGAGGAGTCTTGTGGATGGTATATATTCCCCAGGCGCTGGCTGCCGGACCCTATACCGAAAGTGTATTCCCACTTTAGAAAAGTCTTATATAAGGTGGATATCTAGTGATGTGGAGGCATCCTTACATTCCTATCCATATCCCATTAGCGTAATTAAAATGTATGTATCCCGGACGTATAATAAAACAAGGCAGAAAAATAGTCCGCAAAATAAAAAATAAAAAAATCATGTCACCCTTGGGTTGGCTTGGCGCTGCTTTAGATGAATTGGGGACTGGGTGTGTCCTTTATTTATTTAATTCTTAGTTTGCATTATTTCAGTATGAAATGCTAAAGTAGCTGGGTAAAAGTAGGCTTGATTTAATATTAAATGGGTCACCTTCTGCAGCGTTAAAATGCATTGCAGAAGTTAAGCTGTCTTTCAATATTCAAACACCTGCCTCGGTGGCTAACGCGCTTGTCGTGTTGAGACCGACTGCTGAGGACGGGGAGATTGAGGTTCGAATCTTGGTCGGGTGAACTGGGAGTGGTTTTTCCTAAATGGTTTTCCACTCTCCCTCCACACAAATGCGGGTTCACTTCCACTAATTCAACCTTCCTAATTCCTAATCCATTATCGTAATTAGTACTTAAGAGTATAACCCGAACGGGTAGTAAGACGCGGTGCTAAAATAATAAAAATAATAATATTCAAACAGTAGCTTGTTATTTCAAAATATGGCTTACACTAAAATTGAATTGAAAGATATCAAAATAGTGTAAACAACCTTACATTGTTAGTATAATAAAAACAACAAAGTAAAAATGAAAATATTAGTTCATTTTCTCTAAGACATATAAAACACATTTTGGTTGATTTGTGATTAGGGTGAGGGGTAGAGGGTACAAGATCTAGATTTTCTTAAAAATAAAATTGCACTTTTTGTTGTTGTTGTTAGGTTTACAACAGAACATTCTAACTTATTTGAGGATTCATTTTGTGGGTTTGAAGCGTCAGATCTGTCATTCCCATAAGAAATAAAACAGTGAGGTTTTCTTTACCCCCAGGAAGGTGACGAACTCAACTAGATCCAAGTTTAATGATTGAATTTAATTACACTCAATAAGATGGATTTTTATAGTCGGATACCTTGGCTCAGTCGATAGTATATCTGGGTTTGATACCCGGAATGGCAGACAAATTTATCATTAGTAAAATGTGGGTTTACCCTTTCACAGTGATGAATTAACGGTAGGGGAGTGGATGTTGTGACTGTCATAGTCTTAGGATAGATTCTAAGGCATATAAAACCACGACAGGCCTAGCAAGCCGGTAATGTAAAATATACGACTTGTATGGAAACAGACCAAGGCCACAGACTGGAAACAGTAAAGGATGTAAAGTAAAGATGAATTCCCGTTGGAGAAAATAACCCAAACCTAATCTGTTACAAATCGTATAGGTGAGCTTAAGCATGATATTAAAGTAAAACATGTATCAGTCATCTTACTGACCTTTGTGCGACAGTGTTGAGTTTCACCTCGTCAGATTTATTCTCAGGGCAGAGAAACATTGAAGGGTAACTGATGTTCCAGTTCTGGGAGCCCCTCTCGATAGAGATGACGGTGGGATTGTTTCTCCACCTTTTGTAGGTGCTCGTACATAAGGTGGCAGTGCATCCCAGACAGCTGCACAGGGCCACCAACCAAAAAACACTGACACAACAAACACATTCATAATGTTGGCAACAACTGTGAACAATTCGGGGTGTACAGCGACCTGGAAAACCCGAGAAACAGGGAAAAGTCAGGGAATTTGATCAAATTTCTGGAATTTTCATATATTCATTAGAATAGTACAAAAATTTCATTTACAATAGTCAAAATATCATATTTTTTTTTTCAGTTAACAGTCACCGCGAATCTTTTTCAAAACAATTGAGCATACTAATCTGAATTCTCAAAGTCAACGTGTGATTTTTGTGTAATCTTTTCACCCTTCTCTCTGCGTGTTCTTAGCCAAAGTTTAGCCATGGTTATGCACATGTGTGAGAATTCGATTACACTATTGAAAGAAGAAACTGAAAAAAATAATGTGTCTTGCAACAATTTTAAACTATAATAGTGTACTCAATCTAACTTAGTTCACACTACACAATAGCACATTGCTTTATAGTGACATTCTTTATCTCCATCATAGAGTGACACAATTTAAGATTATGTATATGTCTAGAAATAGTATTACATTAAGTTTTGATCTCAATAAAATAATGTTTTTAATATATAGTGACTGGAAAAGTTAGAAATTGGCTCTAGAAAACCTGGAAAAGTCAGGGAATTTTAAAATATAGTTTGGCTGTACAGTGTCCAAGGGACACCCTGACAATTAACATGAGGTGACGAGGGTTTAATAACTGCAATATACACAGAGCATACCAGTCAAGAATATCTAGATGACCGGGGTTCGATTACCGTAGCATGTACAAGATGGATTTAATAGCCAAGCTATTGTTGTTAGCTACGGTTATAGCCGTATCTAAATATCACATTCTTTAAATCTGGAGCACAGGTTCAATTCCTGTGTACAAGTGTCATTTTTCATTTTAAATAATATGCACACAACAGTAAGACATCCCAGAGAAGTTGATATGGATTACCGGGGTTCGACAACTGCAACATGTTGTAATGTAATTGATTTGCCCCTAAAAAGTATGTGAAAGCATTGACAATAATATCGTCCTAATTTTATAAACGTATCTTATTTCATTTAAATTTATGTAGTATATTAAATGGCGCTTAAAGCACTTCTTCTTCTAAGAAGGCAAAAGCCACTGATCAGTGACGTCACGCACGTGACATTAGTAAAGTCATGTTGACAATATATATATTTCAAATAATAACTTCCTCTTCTCGAAGGTTCGAAGAGAGATTTTAAAATGTAACTTGAGTCATTTTCCAGCTCTAGAACCTCCCAGTAAGACCGAGATGTTTTTGTCTTGTATTTTGTTTTTTCTAAACTAAACCTTCTCGAAGCTTCCATGACCAAGGAATATATACAAAGAATGGTGCAACGTAAAGGCAGTTGGCAGTTGGGAGTTGGGAGTTGGGAGAGAACTCACTTGGCGTCTAGCAACACCTGTCCGCGCTAGCCCGCGTATATATTTCGACATGATCTATTTTCGCATTAATTAAACTGATTCAGAAAAATAAAAAACATGTCAAAATGAAAAGTGTATTAATCATAATTCTTCAATAGGCGCCCATCGCGGTAACGTAATTCAAAAACGTAACAAATGTACAAAATATCAGTGTAGGTAAGACAATTTAATTACAAGTGAAAGTATCTTCATAACGATGCCAAATCTTTAGGTTTTATAATAAAATATAATTTATTATAAAGGAATTTGTGGTCCGGCTAAGTGGTCGTCTCCACCCAGTACGTGTGTACTACCTAGAGCAGTTAGGAGACAGAGTGAAAGCGCTGATAATACATGCGAATTTAGTAGAACAGGAAGAGTGACATTACAGCCACCTTTCAAGAGTATGGGCTGATTTGTCTCCATACTTCACTTTCCTTAGATTTGTTAAAATTGAATGGTTTTTAATAATCCATATATTTTGTTTTTGTTTAGAAACAATTTGTTTTATCTTTATTGACAAACTTTTGTTATAAGATCATAAAAATTGTGCTGGTACCTTCCCTAATATTTTAATTAATATGCACAAAATTATACATTTATTGAAATTTTAATAATGGGTGTAATGGGGTGGACTGGATAGAATTACCCCCAGATAGGAATAGGGTGTAGTGAGGTGGACTGGATAGAACTAGCTCAAGATAGGATTAGGATCTAATGGGTTGGACTGGATAGAACTAGCTCAAGATAGGGATAGAGTGTAATGGAGTGGACTGGATAGAACTAGCTCAAGATAGGGATAGGGTGTAGTAAGGTGGACTGGATAGAACTAGCTCAAGATAGGGATAGAGTGTAGTGAGGTGGACAGGATATAATTAGCTCAAGATAGGGATAGGATATAATGGGTTGGACTGGATAGAACTAGCTCAAGATAGGATTAGGGTGTAATGGGGTGGACTGGATAGAACTAGCTCAAGATAGGGATAGGATGTAATGAGGTGGACTGGATAGAACTAGCTCAAGATACGAATAGGATGTAATGGGGTGGACTGGATAGAATTAGCTCAAGATAGGAATAGGGTGTAGTGAGGTGGACTGGATAGAACTAGCTCAAGATAGGGATAGGGTGTAGTGAGGTGGACTGGATATAATTAGCTCAAGATAGGGATAGGGTGTAGTGAGGTGGACACGATATAATTAGCTCAAGATAGGAATAGGGTGTAGTGAGGTGGACTGGATAGAACTAGCTTAAGATAGGAAAAGTTGGCCTACTTTTATAAATGTGTCAGTGAACTTACGAGTCCCTAATGCTATAGAGTAATAATGAAGTTACAATGATATTATTTTACTATATTTTTACTATTATTTATAGATACTGATATTATCTAGAAGTGTGGCATTTGTAAATTTACATAGCATGCATGACGTATTTACATAGATGAAAACAGTTTCTTTATATTAATGTGACTGTACTTACTATTCTAGAGGATGTCTCCCGATGTAGGTGAGGTGAGACAGACCTTGGATTGTGATCTCCTTGAACACTTGGAATACGTACTTGACGCATCCGTTGTGCCTCGACCTAGACGCCGAAAATTGGCGCTCTGACTTAGACGCTTTGACCACCATATCGACTGTTTTCCAAGACGGGCGCTTCATATCGTACATATACATCTCGATGGAAAAATCAGTTGTCGATACTAGATATGTGAGGGAGGTTTTTGATTTTATGTTCCAGGAAAATGTTCTGATGATTTAACTGGAAAGAAGTCCAACGGAGATATCCCAGTTTTTTTTAAAAAAAAGTTTACAATTTAGTTTAATATCTCTCCTGAGGGTTTTAACACCTTGGCTTTGTCTTCTATGCAAATACCCTGTAATGAGGTCTGCACTCTAATTGTTGAATAAAGGTCATCTGTCAGCCGTTGCACAGGGACTTTGGAAAAACCTATAATTCCATTACACTCCTAACCCCTAACCTAACCCAACCTAACCTAACCTGAACTAACTTAAACTAATCTAGCCTAAACTAACCTATCCTCCATTTTCTATTTGGAACAAAGTCATTATGAATTTAATTTTTATCTTGCAGTTCGTGTAAGGATATTACCAACCTCAGATGAGTTTCTCCGCAATTCGTGTGCGCCAGTAATGAGAATACACTAGACTCGCGATAATCCGGCTCTCCGTATTATCCGGCCCGGTTTTCGGTGTTACCAAGTGCGTTTTAAAATAAACAAATCGCTACATATTCATTATAAAACTGTTACTGAATTTATAATGTAATCGGTGACTTGGCTATCTAGGGGTAAAGTGTCAGATTTCTGCGCTGGGGATCCGGGGTTCAATCCTCGGTCCCGGCACAGATTTATCTGATTACCAAACCCTTCCTTCACCTCTGACAAGATATATTGTGAATGTGGGGAATGCCAGGCCTCCACCATGGTTCGGATCCCACGTTAAACTGTAGGTCCTCCATTTCATCTCACAATCACCTTATCATTACACATTAGCGTAAGTGCGTATAACCCGAACGGGTAGTAAGACTCGGTAATAAAATAATAATAATAATAATAATAATAATAAAATGAAATCCATTTGACACTCTATTTTCACTTGTGGTTTTTGCTTTGTAACTGATGTTCCATTTCCAAAATAAAGTAATGTATAGTAAAGATTAAAAAATAATTATCGTTTAATTTTTATTATCCCCTTACAATTACTGTATTGCTATTTTACATCGCAATCAGAAAATGGGCAGATTCGACTAAAACAAAGTTAAATTTTCGGTGAAAATTAAAAAAAAAAAAATTACTCAAACCCATACTCGAATTCCATATAACCGGCTTTTCCGTTATTTGGACCGGAAGGCCACCGGATAATCGTGACTCTAGTGTATATAGTTATCATTGAAACTAATTAATCATAATCTAATTAAATGATACCGTCTAAACAAGACAGAGAAATTATCTGCTAACCTATACAAAAATAATGCCAACCGACTTTTTTTTTTTACGTGGTAGATTAAATTCTAAATATGTGCTCAAGTATTTCCAAAAGAAAATAAATAAGGTAGATACATATAAGCGTGTTTTAAAATTTACATAATAATTTCACTATGTAAAAAATCTGTACCATTTCTAAATTAATTTCAAACAAATATGATTTTAATAAAATGCAAATCTAAATAAAAAAAATAGCAAGATATAAAATGTATAATGTTTTCAATGCTTCCACGTATTCGTATTCTACATACACCGAGTCCAATCCAATATCTTAGCTCAGTTGGTAATGACTTTTGATACTGGACTATGAATTTTGGGTTCAAATCTCGGGACAACCAAAAGATATATAATTTGTGATATACAGACCTTCCTACCAAAGGACTGGATGTTGTTTCGTCTAGAGTTAAGCTATTTTCTAGGTCATGTGCTTATACTAAAAGTTTGTTCAGAAAGTACATTATAAATACTACTAGTAAATGAAGGGTACAGGGGAAATAGGTGGAAAGTCACACTACATACATTTTATAGGAAAACAACTTTTTTTATATCTCAAATTCCATAAGGACCACAGCAAATAATTTTTTTTAATTAATTTAAATACGACAGATACTTCTTTTAACCATAATCTATCAAGTGGATTAGAAAGGTCTCATGATTGTCTAAGAGATGGAAGCAATAACTCAATTCGAGTAAAAATTGGACTTTTTCTTTTTCTCTTGTACCCTTCAAATGCAAAAAAAAACCAGATGTTTATCAAAAATATCACATTTTCAAATGACGAGAAATAGCCTATCTATTATTAAATAAGTTTACACTTCATTTACTCTTCTAAAGGTACCAATCTTACCTTGTGTAGTTCCACTATAGTGTAGCTTATAATATAGTGTAAGGAGTCATAGTAAAGGCGAACTAAGGGTATATGTTTGACCGCTTGGAGCGCCATACGTACTTGCAATAATCTGGTTACCTCAAAATGTAAATAATATTTGTATACACATCGTGAATGTAACCTATTCATATTATGTTACTATGAAAGTGAAAGATATCTCATGCAAACACGGTTTTTGTTAGAACGAAACGATTCTATTGTCCAATATAGTTTGTGTTTTACACCGCTTAACGCTTATTTACAGTCCGGGATAAAGGCCTTTTCTTTTTTTTCTTTTATAATCGCATCTTACTACCTGTTTGAGTTATACACATATGTACTAATTATGCTAATGAGTTAGAGATGAGGAAGGTTGAAATTAGAGGAAATGTTCGGACATTTGCGTGAAGAAAGAGTTGGAAACTATTTTTTTTTAATCAACCGAAGGGATTAAAACCCCAATCTCCCCATCACCAACCCAATCTGATTAGATTAGCTTAGGTGAGTTTTCACTATTGACTTGGTTGCGTCTTGGTATCGAGGGTTTGCGACCAAGTGTTTCTGACCAAGGTGGAGCGCGAAAACGATTTTGAGATGTTTTTCTTTTTAAAAAAATGGCGGCTGGGGTAGAGTAGAGCCAACAGTTGATAGGTGAAGCTGCATGTACTGCAGATTGACGGAAAATGAGCTATTTAATTTTATTCTTAGTTAGACTGGTGCTTATTTTGTCTAGTCCTAATATTTACACACCATTTCAAGCTAAATATATATTTTAAAAAAACTGCACAAAACATGAAGTATGTGTGTAATATTAAATAGGTCTAGATAATATTATAATCCTCTCTTTATTATAATACCAGCATTTGCCCACGGTTTCGCTCATATCTTTGAAACTAAACATTAATTATAAATCCTCTTTATTCCCTATCCCGTGGGAATTTAAAAAAAATCTGACCTTATTCCTTGTCTACATCATAAAGGGAACCTCTATGCAAAATTTCAGCTTTCTAGGTCCAAGGGTTTGGTCTGGGCGTTGATGAGTCAGTGAGTCATGACTTTTCTTTATATATATATAAAAAAAATAAAGTCACATGGCTGATTCACTCACTGACATTAATGTTTACCCACTTCCAGATGAGCTAGAAACTTAAAATTTGGCAAAATTATAGCCTGTAACCAACGGGAAAATTACAAAAAGTTAAACAATTTAATTTTTAACCCCGAAAAAAAAATTCAAAATGGCGGAGCAACTTTAAAGTCGGTGCGGGCCTTTCTTTGGAGGTCTCTTGTGGCTAAACGGTAAGACCTATAAAAAAACTGCTCTGGAATTACATTAGTTTATATCCACTTGCAAAGAAGACTCTTTGGGGGTTTAGGGGCGTAGCCCCCAACGAGCAAAGCGAGTATTTTAACTATAACTATTTAAACGGTTTTTACGTACCTACTTATTGTCATATATTTCTAGCTAGTAATTGCTGTTCATTTTAATTTACAAAAACTACAAAAACCAATGACTACGAAGTTATACCTACCCGTTTAAAACTAACATAAGAAGTGATGCTGTTTTGAAATTGGCGCACAAATTCTCGGCTCGTTGGTCGTAACCATACTGTTTAGTCTGGTCAAGGAAAGCGTTACCAAACTGAGCTATGGTATCTTCTCGGTCATAAACATTTCGTTAACATCGATACCAGGTCAACCACAAAAATTCGCCTCTTGACATTTAGTTCTTTTGATCACACATGCTAATGTGATCAAATTTGAAATGTTACTTGTGTTCACGGATTATTCTTACTTTGATGAAAGATGACTATTGGACATTGTTGCTTACAGTAGATCGCCTGACTGTTACATGACATGCAAGTTCTCTTATCTATAGCCACGTTTGAAGATCTAAAATAAATACACAAACACAACCAACCACACCACGGAGGTTGGAGTAAATATAAAACTGGCTCGCCTTTTTAACCTTTATCCGGAATAGGGTACTGATATTGACTGCTGTTGGTGTGTGTCACACACAGTCCTTAGATCATTCATTGGCTCTCGACTAGGGGTATGGGGACGTTTAAAAAAAATCAGGAATGGTGAATAGTGATGAGGGGGGGGGGGG
>CABFVZ010000313.1:431987-445549 GCA_902151445.1 Timema monikensis
AGGACCTACAGTTTAACGTGGGATCCGAACCACGGTGGAGACCTGGCATTCCACACATTCACAAGTTGTGATTAATACATGTCTTGTCAGAGGGGAGGAAAGGGTTTGGCAATCAGATAAATCTGTGCCGGGACCGAGGATTGAACCCCGTACCCCAGCACAGAAGTCTGACACCTTACCCCTAGACTACCAGGTCACCGTTCTGGTATTTTAATAACAACTTTTAATCTTAGTTTTAAAAGTGTGTCATCTAATGCCGCTCTGCTCATGACATATATTCAACAACTGTTGATATCACCATGTGAAGCAAACTAAACTCTATATGTTTCTACTAGAGCAATATTTTATATATTTTGGACAAAAAAAAAAGTGTTGATAATACCATCTACAAAAACCCACTGGCCTTTTCTCTCCATCTTATACCTAAGTTACCCATCGCACCTTGAACCAAAGTCTCCCAAATGTGTCAAGAGCCTAAACTCCTCAGCGCCGTCAACCTCTGTCCGAGGCTGTGCGATGTCGCCTAGGTCAGTCTAGAGATGAAAGTTGACCCTGTTATTTAAGTGTCACTCACTTGAGCTATAATTGACACCAGCAAGCAGTTCAGTGATGTACCATAGCACTATAGAAGTGGCATACGACGCGAACCCTCGTGCAAAAACAAAAGGGAACACACTTTTTTGTTTCTTTTTTATGTTTGTTTCTTTAGCACCATGTCTTACTACCCATTTGGATTATATACTTATGCACTAACTAGCTTTTACCGGTCGCGGCTTTGCCAGCGATAATTAATAAAATCTTTTAATTTTTAACTAAACTGTTTTGGTCATAAATCAAACATTATTTTTTTCAAATATCTATGCGTTTTTCTCAGTTTTAGCTGTGCATAATTTTGCCGTATTTTAATTTTCACTTTTAAATAATTCATAAAAAAGAAATATATATTATTCAAGTTATCAATTATAAATTTTTGATTTTTGATTTTTGATTTTTACCTTCATAATTAGTAATATAAATAAATAAATAAATAAATAAATGAAATAATATTTTTTTCGAAATATATAGCTAAAAAATCACATATTTACTATTTATTATTATCAAACTACGTCACACTAATTACTATTTACTTTAATTACAAAATATTAAATCACAAATTCTTAAATAACATAATTTCAATCACATTATAATCATATATTTATTATTATTTAAAATCAAAGGTTGGGAATAGTCCTATATGTTATTCCAGGACATACTCTACCAACGTACAAAGTTTCATTCGAATCCGTTCAGCAGTTTTGGCGTGATTGAGTAACAAACATCCAAACACACAAACTTTCGCATTTATAATATTAGTAAGATTACGCTAATAGGTTAGGGCCAAGGAAGGTTTTTTTTTAGCACCACGTCTTACTACCCGTTCGGTTTATACACATATGGACTAATCACATTGATGTTTTAGTGATGAGGAAGGTTCTATTTATAGTACCCAAATTTGCTTGGAGGGAGAGTGGAAAACGATTTTGGAATAAAACCTCACTACACCCGATCAAGATTCGAACCTCGATCTCCCCGTCATCGGCAGTCTAGTCTACTGCGAGAGTAGCGCATTAGACCACGTGGCCACAGAAACGGGTTTGAGTCATTTTGAATTTAGAGGGAGTATACTCACATTTGCGTGGAGGGAGAGTGGGAAACCATTTAGGGAAGATCAAAGAAGAAGGAAATATTTGGATAGTTCGAAGCCTATCCATTGTTATTTTTTTTTTCGAGTTTGTATTCATTTCAAACCTAGCTTAACGAGCTTTATTAAACCACTCCATATGACAAGAATGTCAAATAAAGTTGTAGTTAGCCTATTGACACATATTAAATAATTATTATTAGCACCGCGTATTACTACCCGTTCGGGTTATACGCACTTACGCTAATGTGTAATGGTAGGGTGATTGTGAGATGAAATGAAGGACCTACAGTTTAACGTGGAATCCGAACCACGGTGGCGGCCTGGCATTCCCCATATTAAATAAGAAAGCGAGGAATTATGCACAAGCAGTGAGCGGGTTTCCTAATATAGGGGATGTGTATATGTGTTTTATATAGCATATATAAAATATGTGTGATCATATGTAGCATATTTTGAGGTTATTGATTTACTAAATACCAGCTGCCTACATACTCACTAAAAAGATTAATTGGAATTTTTAATTGATTGAATTTTTTTTTAGATATCCCTTCGACTTTGAATTAAAAAAGTTCTGCTGTACTAATCTCCTGATCCTTACTCCATTAGAGTAAATATGTAGACAACCCGAAAGGACACAAAACAAGACGTGTACTAGTCGTTGATTCCCCGTCGGTCACAAGGTCGTTTGGGATTCCCCCGTCACACTCTTTCTCTATAAGCATTGTTAGGCGCATGCGAGAGAGACCTCTTTCCTGCTATTAAAACAAATGAATGTATAAAAGACGCTCTGGTGTTAACTAGTCATCAAAAAATCATCCAACCGTCGCCTTCTATGAAGAGTGACTCAAGAGTATAAATAAGCTTACAAGAGGGACAGTCATCTTAAATCTTAGTTATTATTTTATTCTGAGAAGAGGAATTCAACAGTCGACAATGAAGTCGCGTTCATGTGTATTCGCTGTTTTGATTATTTCCTCCATGTTTATTCACATTTCTGAAGCCAAGCCATCCTCCAAGAAAGAAACAAACTGTAAGTTTAAAAAAATAATAATCTTTTCATCGGATTATACTATCCGTTTGGTTATCCGTATACGGACACTATTGTGGTAGGAGTGAGGGAAGTAAAAAATCGATTAAAATCTAAATAAAATTACTCAAGAATGGAGTTCTACAAATTAAACTTTTTGAAAGCAACTAACAAAACACTTTTTTTTATTATAGTGTAGGAATACAATTATAGTTCTAGAATGTATCATTTATAAAATATGAAGATACATAATTGCCAGAATATGCGAAAATACCGCACCAAACCCCCTCAAAAGGTCACATACGGCCTAATTATTATTATTAGCACCGTGCCTTACTACCCGTTCGGGTTATACGCACCATACGGCCTAAGGGCCGCAGGTTTCCTCGCCCCTGCAATTAAGAAGAAATGGACAAGCATTTGCGAAGAGAGACGTTTAGGAAAATTTACCTCCATCACACGTGACTAAGATTCGAACCCTGATATACCATCAACCTTCAAGCCATAATAAACGAGATCGACAACTTGTTTTCTATTGCCCAATGATTCTGGTTTGTGATAATTTATTAAAATATGTTTCCTCTGTAGTTTAATAATTCTTAGTTATTCATACTCCAAAATAAATGGTTTTTATAAATCTATGCATCAAAAGTGCACTTCCTAAATTTGATTTGTGTATATGATGTCCCATATTAAATTATTATATAGGCTATATTTTTCTTAAAACTAGAAATTGTATATAATATATTCAAGTTTTAATAAAAACAGTCTATGGCGCAAAAACCTCTGAACCAAATAAAATCTACAGTAGTATCAAAACCTATTAAGTGAAGAGAATTGTAACCCGCTTCGTCGACCACATGGTCTAAGGCGCTACGATTGGAGTAGACTAGTCCGCTGATGCCGGGGAGATCGAGGTTCGAATCTCGGTTGGGTGTACTGAGGGTTGTTTTACACACTCTCTCCACTCAAATATCGTATACACTTCCTCTTAATATAATAATAATAATAATATTTAGCACCGCGTCTTACTACCCATTCGGGCTATACGCTCTAAGTACTAATTACGCTAATGGATTAGGAAATGGGAAGGTTGAATTAGAGGAAGTGAACCCGCATTTGCGTGGAGGGAGAGTGGAAAACCATTTAGGAAAAACCACCCCCAGTTCACCCGACCGAGATTCGAACCTCAATCTCCCCGTCCTCGGTGGTTGAGCTCAACACGACTAGCGCGTTAGCCAACTACGCCACCGAGGCGGGTCTCTTAATATAGCCTTACTAAACACTAAGGTCATCAGCGTAATGAGTACATAAGTATAACCTGATCAGGTAGTACGCAGAGTTAAAAAATAAAAGAGAATAGTAAACAAATGCATTTCTATACTAATTTTATTTATTTATTCTTATTTTGTAACGCAGCTACCTCAAAATGAATTCATTACAACCTTTATGATTTCTCTTAAAGTGGGGATTTCTCGGAACTATTTGATCGCATAACACGATTAGGATACTTGGTGAGTAAAAATATATCCCATCTAATTGGTATATATAACATTGTTTCCTTTCCAGGCTGTTCACTTCAACCGAGGTCTGGAATGTGTCTAGCCTACATGCCAAGATACTATTTCGACTCTCAAACCAACTCGTGTGGACGATTCATCTACGGTGGTTGTTCCGGGAACTGCAATAGGTTTGACACCGCTCGTGAATGTATGACAGCTTGTATAAAAAATGACATATCATTGGATTCAGCAGAATGAAAAACTTGAAAATTCAGTATTACATGAAAAAGTTAAAAATATGTATATTTATTGATGTAACATTTTTTTATATAATCTATAAAATATGTATGTATTAGAAATAATCTTGACTTTATACAAATAAAATTAATTGATATTGATTATATTTATTATATTCCTTTAAATAAATAGTTTATTGTGTGTAGTGTAAGAAACACTTTTTCTTCACATAAGTTTTGATTAATAAAAATTAACTTTTTGTGGTTTTTATTCATAGCCCGCATCGGTGGCCATATAGTCTAAGGTAGACTAGACTACGGTTAGTACATTTAGGCGTTCCCTGGGAAACGGTACATTAGTAAACCCTACTGGCTAATCTTTCCACTCCTGGGTTACGCATGATGTAGTATATATTATTATGTATTAATATTATAATAATATTAATGATATTATTAATATTATAAGTAGATATATTTAATTTGTCATGTTTACTGCTAGAATCCAATAGTTTTGTTTTTCTTCGTTCCGTGGTCTACAAGGAATATCTTATTATATTATACATTAGTGTTCTATGTTAATTTGAACATCCTACAATACACCTCTTTAATTATAATACTTTTTACTTGATTCATTGTAGGAAATGTGGAGAAAATATTTTCTTTTTTTACGTATTAAATTATTGAGAAAGGAACAAAATAATGATGTGGTTGTTTAGAAATGGGTGCCACCCTTGAAAATATGTCAGGTAGAATAAATAAAAATAAACTTTTAGGCCTATTGAATTTGCTCTGTGGTTTGCATATAGATTCTCGTTTTCAGGACCTCTGGAATTAATCATTCCTAAACCACTTCTCTCAAATTCCACAACAAGTAGATATATGGCAAAACTCAATACCCAAGGCTGTAGTCGGGTGCGGGGGTTCAACCCCCCCCCCGCCCCGAAATTTTATAAGCAAGATATATATGGTTGTATTTATGTTTCAAACCATATCAAAATTAACTTACAACTACAAATCAGGGGGATATTACCATAAAAAGCGCTTCAGAGAGATTTTAGAGGTGTTTAGTATCTATAATCTTTTCTGGCCGTCGGCAGTTAGTGGGCTAAGTTGTTATAAAAAAAAACACTTCAAATAGTTTCTAGAGATGTTTAATATTTAGAATTTTTCCTTACCTATGTTACTTTAGAAAGCTTCTAAAGGTGTTTAAATAAAGATTTTTCCTAGACTCTGGCAGTTAGGGGGTTATGTTGCCATAAAAAAAACACTTCAGATAGCTCCTAGAGGTGTTTATAATTTACAACTTTTTCTAGCCTCCGGCAATTGGAGGGATGTGCCCACCAAATCCCTCCTGATATTATTAGCTGGCTACGGCCTTGCCAATACCCAACACCTTTAACCCTCTTTCCAAAATCCTTTCCCTATAGGGGCACTTTTATGATAAAATACGAATAACTCAAGCGAGCTAGTATCTATCGGTGACATAATTCTGAATTATTATTTTTCCGTAGGATTATTGTAATTTCCTTCCTTAACAACATATTAAAAGTCTTGACCGATCTGACATGTGTTAAGTCCACCATCTTGAAAAAATATCGGATCAAGTAGTACCTTTCTCCGGGTTTCTATAATTATCTTGGAAACCGTGATCTTAAGCATAAAATACAGAGTAATAAATAGAAAGAGCATAAAATTGAATACACGATACATGCTTTGATTTCTATGGGGGTATTTTAGTTGTGAAGGAGAAAAAATTGCGTTTAAAAAATCCTACCCAAGAATGAACTTTTTTTTTTTTGCTTGGGTTACTGGAATTTCTAATACGATTAGTTAATAATCACATTATTATTCATGTTTATATTATAAAAGATGAATTTTTGTAGGCTATAGGTAAGCTCATAGATGTAGGTGGGAGGTATACTATTCAGAAAGAATAAAACAAATTTGAACTCCCTTTGCTTTCAACTTAAAATCCCGCTGGTTGATGACGTAATCTCATAGCTATTAAAATCTAGCTTCATTATTTTATAATATTTAAATGTTCCTTTCCAACATTATAGTTCTTCAGTAAAGAGTGTTACACAGTTATGGTTGGCTTGTCCTAAAATTGTTAATGTGTGTTTGAAAAAGATTATTTGCGTGAAAACAGGTAAATATTACTTTTGAACCTTCTTTATTTATAATTTAAATAATATGAGCGACTACCAAGGTCTAAGATACACGGGGCTGGCTAATCTCTAATTGCAGTGATCACTGATTGGACGTTGAAGCCAAAAAGCGCTAGTACCATCGCATATTAGCATTCACGCAATTCAAATATAATAAATAGGTTTGAGCCATTAGTTTTAAGTTTTATTCATTTAAATAAAATATGACAACCTGGACACGAAAGTTAAATCCGGGTCGTTTGGTTTTGTGTGCCAATGTTCAGGGCCGTATTTACATGTTGAAGCTCACTAGGCCCTTTTCGACGTTGCGACCCCCCTCCATCCTTTTTCCAGACGCAGAATCCACCAGGAAAACAAAAAGGTGAGTTCCCGATATTACAAATAACTTAGTTATACATTTTAGCCTATTAAGGATAGATCACATATTTTGAGTAAATAACATTTCCAAGTAACAAAAATAATTTCTTTATAATTAGGTTAATTTAATATACACTTTTTACCGCCTGCTTAATATTTTTGGACATACTAACATATTAAAATATTATAAATAAATAAATTCTTAAATAAATGAAGTAGCAAAAGTAATTTTATTGACTATCAAATCACCTTTTCCCTTGCTTTGCTACAAGCAAATTTATCAATTACATCATCTTTTTTTTTTTTTGAAATTATTTTTCCTTCAATTGTGAGTAGTGCCACTGTCGATATTCTCTCGGCTTCAGAGGTTGATCTTAAATAATCTACTGACGCAACGCAGAGAAGTGTAGAAAATTAGTGTTCTCCAGCGCAATTTGTTGGTGGTGCATTTAAGGCAAACCTAAGAGCTATATCGACATTTGGGTCGATCTCCACCATATCTTTCTTGTGTATAAACCTGATACTTCAATAAGACTCATATGGTTAATCAAATCCATCCCTGCCAATGCTCTCCGAGCCATCCTGTGTCGTCTCGTATTCAGGAACATTTTTTCACTTGTTATTTGTGTATTGAATCTAAGTGTGGTACCAGGTGAAAGTTAAATTAAAGTAGCCATACATTCTTTAGTTATTAAGCTACGCTAAATATTTCTAATAGTGTTTTTTTTTAAAAGCCGCTATTACGAACTAGATATTTATAACAATAAAATGTAGCAATCACAGTACCAGCTCGGATTGCGGAAAACTATGAGATTAAAAAGCTTTAAAGTTTAACAATGGTTGACACTTTACTTTCTAAGTTCCGAGAATCATTATAGAAGACCACCTATAATTATTTATATTTGTCATGTAAATAGTTCCGTTCTCTTCCCAACCCCTTCGTTTTCCAAGATGGAATCATTACATTTAAGCTTCCTCAATATTTTCAGCGATTAGTTCCAACCTGTGTTACCAAGTCAACGGGTCTCTAACTAAATCTGTTGAATTTTAGGAGAACTGATTCAAAATATATTTATTTAACCGATACCATCTTTAAAAACCTCGCCCCCCACTGCTTTTAACTACCAATGAGTTATACTCCTCACACCTTAGTGAACAGAAACTCAGCTGGCAACGTTGGTTTCAGTCAGCATCTAGTTGTGCTATTGTAGAAGTCAGTACAGGTAAGTGTATAATACATTTTACTGGCTTCTAAAATAGCACAACTAATTAAATATGTTTGGAACATCAATAAGTTATGATAAGCTACGTGTTTCAGCTATCACCTTCATTCAAGTGTTTTAAGATTTTGCCCGCAGTTTGTCATGTGCACTAAGACGTATTGAATAGCATCGATATAAAAGAAATAGTGAGGTGTTTTATTTAGAAAAATGAAAAAAGATCAATTTTTAAATCAACGCATTAATCATTAAGGTAATTTATTTATATGAATAATACATCAACTAAATAAGTTGCATCACATATTTGCTCTTCAGTTAGTGAAAACATTATTGTGTTTCTCTAAAGTGAAAGAATAATTTTGTTATTTCCAGAGCCTCAAAAAGGAGAGGGAGCTTCTTAAAGTATGAATAGTAACATATCTTACCCCCTTAATAATGTCTATAGTCGTGGTTAATTGGAGTATGTTTAATTTTCTAATAGCTACAAGTTACAGCCCAGGTTATATGTTGGAACTCTTTAAAACGCATAGTAAAATAATAAATGTAAAAATATTGACAACACCATTTGGGGAATTAATTGTGAGCTATTACAATTATCCCCTTTTTTTTATTCCTCACGCCTTCCAATTAAATAAACTGAGAATGGACTTGATTAAATCTACCCCCTACTCCCCCAATAAATAAGACCTTAACCATAAGGCCATGTAATCTGTAGATTTGTATAGGTGATATTAATGTTTTTACCGCAAAAAAAAACTACATTAGCGTTTCATTCTACTATAATCGGTGAAAGTCACTAATCCCTACATACTCACATTTGAAACATATATGAACCTTGTTGTCAGAGACAGATTTGGTCGGTGAAATAGAGTCTAAAAGGAAAGTCTTTTTATAATTTATAAGAAGATTAAACAAAGGAAGAGCTTTTTTAAAACAATCTATAGCTTAAATTAACTTGGCTTTACCTCCAAAGGAAGAAACGTGTTATATTTAAAACGTTATAACGATTGGTTGAACCAGACATTCTTTTGTTAAGTTAAGTTACTATACTACCGCCTAGATGCTTATAATATTATTTATTAGTAAAAAAAATTATGTTGGCTATCCAGATATACTTTTATTTTTGTGTATAGCTTCTGCAAGTTTATATTTCTTTTAATTTTAAATATATCCTTAAGCATATAGCATAATCACTTTTAATATATCAAACATTTAGGAAAAACAAAAACTAATGAGCACTAAAATAATATAGTCTACTAGTTATTTTGATTAGTTATATCTAAAAATGAAACTAAAATATAAATTGAATGAACTGTTTTGTTATTGTACACAGATCTATACAAGAAAATACTACACTTTAAATAAGAATATAGTACACAATGTTTTTAAACCTTTTCCTTTTAAACATAATATAAATAATTATGTTTTACCACTTTGTAGATTTTCACAAGAAAGTGTCAGTGCAGTAAAAACTTTACAATCTAGTAGTAGTGCAACAACCAATCCAACGAAGAAATATAATATTAATGAT
Organism: Timema monikensis; assembly: GCA_902151445.1. Classification (NCBI taxonomy): domain Eukaryota; kingdom Metazoa; phylum Arthropoda; class Insecta; order Phasmatodea; family Timematidae; genus Timema; species Timema monikensis. The sequence continues at coordinate 441,713 of CABFVZ010000313.1, forward strand.
GGGCCTGGTTTGAAAGATTTTTTACAAGGATCTTCACATTATTTGGAAGATCCTCTACAAGAATCTTATAATGTTGAAGTACCATATATAGAAACTAATTGTTTACAAGGAATGAACAGAAAAGGTAAATAGTTTCGAGATGGTAGGGGCCGCAGAATGTAAGAGGAGTGGTCTCTTGCACACATACCTTATATCAAACTCGTTTGAATATTTTCTTTGTTTTGTTACAATATAGTTCTAAGTTATTTTATTATTATTACTATTAGATACTTAAGACGGCACATCAAACAATATCAAGTTTTATAAGGTTTTATATTTTTGAATAGTTATAAAATTAAAACTAAAATCACAAGATAAATATAAACAAGAATATCTAGCATAAGCTTTAGCATGGATATCAAAGAGATAGCATAGGGGCTATTTAATGACAGCTCAAGATAGGGAGGGATAAGAAGCATACTTTTGTTAGTACGGTAATGAACTTTCGGGTTGATAATGTCATAGAGTAAGTAAGAAAGCAAGCTTCCAGGCCACCACCGTGGTTCGGATTCCACGTTAAACTGTAGGTCCTTCATTTCATCTCACAATCACCCTACCATTACACATTAGCGATAAGTGCGTATAACCCGAACGGGTAGTAAGACACGGTGCTAATAATAATAATAATAAAGTAAGCTTAAGTATCTCTAATATCAGCCTAGCCTTATTAAAATATGTTTAGTTCAACTAAAAAATTAATCAAAAATCAAATTAATCTAATTTTCATGTTCCTGAAACAATAACCATCAGTAGTTTGATTCTCTAAATTAACTGCATGTTGTATTCAAATAATATTTGTAAATTCCTATCAATATTAAGGGTTTGTTAGATTGAAAATTTTATCCATAGAAAAATACACAACAGATTTAAAACACTTGCGCTATGTTTCGAACAACACCTGCTAAATACCATTAGCAAACCTTTCCTACACTCCATTCACAGTAGGAATTACTCTCTGAAAGGTCTTTTTTCCTACCAATATCCTACTATATAATAGATTTCTGGTAGGAAAAAAGGCCTTTCAGAAAACAATTCCTATGATGAACAGACTTTAGCTAGTTTGTCTAATAAAAAGTCTCGAATCCAAATCTTGGAAAAAACCATGAACATACAGTACTGTGGTAGGAAATATAATAAATATAAGAATGAAAATAGAAATAGTAACTTAACTAAATGTTAACATATTTTCTTATAATTTATTAATTATAACATTCATACATTCAATTAAGTGTTAAAATCCAACACCTTAGCTCAGTCGCTAGCATGTCTGTCTACTGAGCTAAGGGTCCCGGGTTCAACTCCTGGCATGGCTGAAAATTTATCATTGGTGAAAAGGGGGTTTACCCTTTCATCGTGATAAATTAATGGTCGAGGACTAGATGTTGTGCCTGTCCTAGTCTTAAGTTCGATTATAAGACATATGAAGCTACAACAGGCGTAGCCAGCCGGTAGTTTAAAATATATGACTTGAATTAAAAAAATGATCCGGACCACAGGCTGGAAACCGTAATGAATGTAAAGTAAAGTTAATTGTTAAATTACTGGTCAGGGGCCTGGTTGTTAAGTTCATTTTATAATTATAAATGGTTCTCAACCATTAATAAGCAATAAGTTTATTATAGGCTGATAAATATGCCACATGACCCCCCCAAAAAAAAAATTGCAAGAAAACATGTAATTTTTTAAAAATTTAGTATATGGTATGTATAATAAAATAATAAAAGTTGGTGAAAATTGGCCCACCGGAAGTGGTTTGAGCACTATATGGAAAAAATTTAGTAATAAATAACATTTTAATCACGCATTTTAAAATTAAAATATTCTCATTTGTTTGGCTTTAAAAATTACTTTTTATACTAAACATATATTCCAAAAAGGACATCGTTTGGTCCTAAAAGAAATTTACTGATCTCATTATCTTCCTCATCTGAAATTGGCTCTTGAGTCGTATTATCTTGGTTACCATATTGACATTGTGCACAAGCTGTGGTGCACTCAAGCCCAATTTTTTTTTTGCAGCTGCATCTCACTGTGTTACATAGTGCATATGCATCGGATCACTTGAAGAAGTTTGTCCGGTGCAGGACTATTATCCATCATTAATGGAAGAAATTTTCCATCTTGGATAATCCACCCCTGTTTAGTTTGATCCATGTCATCATTCTCGCCCAACCATTGCATGACTTTTAAGTAGACCCACCGAGGGTGAATTTTTGTGCCAACGCTGTTGGAAGTAGTCTTTCAGGCTTCACAAACGTATTTGCAGTGAAGACTTTCCTACAAAGAATGCTGTAACATAGTAACATTAGAGAATCAGACTGGTTCCCCTTAAACATGGACACCATCACTCTGATGCCAGTGATCTCTACAGTATCTTGATCTGCGTTTGGAGCGCAAAAGATTTTCGAACAACTGTGAAAAACAGGACATTGTTTAAAACCTTTATCATTCAACGTAAATGTGTATAGTCCTTTGTACTTGTCATCCATCGTATCTATCAAAGAAAACCCTAGCCTTGCCATAGCGATTTTATGTGAAACACGAGTAGCAGGTACAGTGAAAGTTCATACTTCATCACATCATCTAGACACAGCTTTCCTGACTGTGATACAACCAGACACAGAGCTTGATCATTGATCTGGTCCTTACTGACCTTGCTACCTCGAGCGGATGCCACTGTCTCTACTTTATTCTTACGCTTATATGAATATTCAAACACATTTTATCCTTCCATTTCCTTAACTATGATGTTGCCTACATTAAAAATATCTTGAACAATTACATTCATATCAGCATTGATCCCTGTGATAACGTTTCGCAAGGTCGTCTTCTCCAAGAATGGAGAATATTCTTCAAGTTTCGAGGCAAGTTTTGTCAAATCCTTCCTGTACCTCTCCATTCCTAGGATAGTCGCTTCCTTGGGTTGTTCACTTGTTGTGTACGCTTTAATGGTGACGTCTTGCATGGCATAATTGTACGAGGAACAAATGGGAGCAGACATGGTCCACACAGCTCTTTGATGTTAATTCATTCCACTTCCTCTGTTTAATCTACCAGTACTCTTGAGGGATCACATACGAGTCTGCTCAATCATCAAGATGGACTCGAGGCCAGTCCAGTACACGGAATCCATTCTGGAATTTATGGTACACTTCAGGGTGTTGAGTCTTTAATAACTTCATGTTCTGCTAGTAGAAATACACAGATTTTAGATTATTTGCCGGTGCTACAGCAACAAATATGCGTAAGCACTCAGATATTAGTATGGAGATGAATGGTCCATGACCCTATTAGATTGGCTTCTAGGAGTTCCTTGACTATTTCCAACATTTAATGGTAGCTCAACCACAGTTTGCTTGTTTATGAACCATTGCTTAATTTATTCTTCTTGGAACTTAGTTTTTTCCTAATCGCTTCACTGCATTTAGATTTCAATACAGTATCCAAATTAACCGTACCAGTATCCAGGCAAGTATAAAGTCCCTCGAGTTCCTGAAGAAGGTTGTCTAATCCTGATTCGCTTTCAAATTTCAACAAATTGCATAAATTTCACTCATTTATTTTACAATGGCAGCCAATTTTTTGACACCACAATAGGACCACTTCCGGTCAACCTATTTAGGTCAAGTTTTAGTATGTTATTCTCCAATTCTAATACATCAGAAAATCAACATAAAAACTTTTCTTGCAATTTTTTTGGAGCTAACTGAATTTTAAATATTTTTTTTTCTTAGTTTGACCAGACTATTTATTAGAACCCCAAAACAAATCTCACTTAAAATATTGGTGGGGGGGGGG
>CABFVZ010000313.1:447737-491986 GCA_902151445.1 Timema monikensis
TTCCATATATTTGGACAAAATTAAAAATACGGTTTGCAGCATCGGGAAATTTTGATTGGATCAAATGAAAAAAAAAAAAACATAAAAGAACAAAATAGTTTGTTTATAGAACATCAAAATGCAACAATTATTTTATTCTTAAAATTGATTGATTGTATCTTTTGTTCCAAATTTGAAGAAAATAATGCTTTCAGCTCAAAACAAAACAGCATTTTCATCTGTTATATTGGCTCGCTTAGTCTAAGTTAAGCCTATGGGCTTCTCTGATTCTCTATTTAGAAATTTCAAGCTAGAACACGGCCATACTCACAACCTGATAGCCGTGTTAAAAACAATTTGGCCATGACACCAGAATTCCAATAAATGTTATTTTAGATATATTGGTGACTCAAAGTCATTTAGGTTTGTGACTGAGTCACTTTCGCTAGGCTGTAGTTGATTAGTATGGTCATCCAGAAAAGAACTTTGCATGCTGGTGTCATGATTGCAGAATTTTTACTATAATGACCAGGCCAAGAATATGGCCATAGCCACGAGTTAAATAAATATCCGAAAATTTAATATAATCTCTTAGGTTACCCGCCTCGGTGGCGTAGTTGGTTAACGCGCATGTCGTGTTGAGCCCGAATGCTGAGGACGGGGAGATCTAGGTTCGAATCTCGGTCGGGTGAACTGGGGGTGGTTTTTCCTAAATGGTTTTCCACTCTCCCACCACGCAAATGCGGGTTCACTTCCTCTAATTCAACCTTCCCAATTCCTAATCCATTAGCGTAATTAGTACTTAAAGCGTATAACCCGAACGAGTAGTAAGACGCGGTGCTAAATATTATTATTATTAATCTCTTAGGTTGTATGGCCGAGCGTTTGAAGCATCAATTGATAGAGAAAGAGCAGGCAGTTGACTTAGTGGCTGGACCGGACAGTTACAAGGATCTGCCACGTCTCCTGGCCGTGACCGACAACAACCAGACAGCCGTCAATGTGTTGCTCTCGCTGGATGAAACCTACGCTGACATCTTACCTGTTCGCCTCAACCAAGACTCTGTCACTGCCTTTGTGTGAGTTTTTGGACAAAAACACACGCATCTTATGAACTAATTAAATATACTTGGACCAACCCGCTTTGGTGGCTGCATGGTCCAAGGCGCTACTCTCACAATAGACTAGACTGCTAATAACAGGCAGATTAGGGTTCAATCTCGATCTAGTGTACTGAGGGTGGTTTTTACAAAATGGCCTTCCACTCTTTCCTTTCACACAAATGTCGGTAAATATACTCTGAAAATATAAACTTTCTTTTCCCATGGATTTTATGATTTTACCCATCCCAAAAAACCCACATGGGTCTTAATTAAAAAACTACCTGCTTCTTATTAAATACACCTGAGTCTTATTAAAAACACCTGAGTCTTATTAAAAACACCTGGGTCTTATTGAAAAAAGACTTATTGTATTTTGCATACAAAGCAATTGTCTTTTTGATTTTTGAAATGATTATTTTATTTCCCTTTTAGTAACTAAAATTTGATTAACTACTCTGAATATTGTAACAGGTAGAAAAAAAATGAAACTTTACAAACTTAGGCTGGATGCACACCAAAAAAGCACAGCGAAACAAATCAAAATCATTTTTCCCTTAAAACAAAATTTTTTTGCTCCTAAGCTAAACTTTTTACTTCAAACCGCTTTGAATTGGCTAAAAACATGTTTTTTTTTTACAAAAACCAAACAAAAAATGCAGAGCAAAACATAACATTGGACGGAAGGTATACTGCAATCTTTTCCCACACTCCAAAGCTATACAATGTTTGATGAGGACGTTGCTGTAGTTATGTGGCAGAGGTTGTTGTACTCTGAACAACATCCCGAGAGAAGTTGTTGGGTGCACCCGATAAACACAAGGAAGATGGAAGAGAACACTATAAAGTTATTTGTGAATGAACTGTGAAGTGATGATATTAACTTTACCTGTCCCAGTCAATCACCAGTACTGGCCGTGCATGTATAGTAGCCCCATGGCTTCTTTGGTGCTGACTTCTGACTGTCAACATTTAGTTATATACCTAAATTTTTACTGTCAGAAGTGACAGAGCTGCTAAACACATGTTTTTGCAGATCATCTGGTTCGGCGTAAGGATATGTAATTTGGTCTGGTAACTTTATAAAGCTCTCAGCTGTGAGCTGTCAGTCAGCACCAAAGAAGCCATGGGGCTACTGTACTGTGGCCAAGATTGTACATTGTTGGGAAGGCTAGTGCATGCACGGTCATAAATGTTTTCCTTCGAAACATCGCCCTGTGTTTAAATCTGAAGCATGACTATGTGAGCTTTTCATATTATGAAAACTGAAAAAATTTAAAAGCATAAATAATATCTTTGGCTATTTGATTCATTCTTTGTGAGCTTTGTTATGCTTTATGGGGATTTTACTTTTTGATTTATGCCTAAACAATTTGCTTTGAATTGCTTTAAAGCACCTTTGATTTTTGACTAGCTGATGTGCGGCAGTTCCATTTGAATACATTGAAATAATGGTTTTGCTTTGTTTTGGTGTGCGGCCAGCCTTAGCAAAGGCCTAGATTAAATCAAATGTTAATTGTGGGCCTACTTTAAAGAAAATATGGGTACAATTTAAACTTAAAATATTCTTTTCTAAGTATTACCCAATCTTTTACTACTATGATTAAATAAAACCTATCATTTAGAAGAATTTGGTTGACTATTGTCTCTTGTTTGTAATTCTTTAAAAAATATTTTTTAGCTTTTATGCGATATAGGCCTAATATTATTGATACATAACATTTTCCCTGTAAAGTAATATTCTCGATTAGTATTAGGTTGCTAACTAAACGGCTATAAAATATAAGTTACTAGCTCCTATTTACTATTTTTGCCTCATAAAAATTGCTAGCTATCACTTAAATAAACGAGTTTAGTTTATTATACATTATTTATTATAATACATTTATTACTAAAATACATGTACAGTTAGGTTTAAACTTAAAATTACTAGTCTTCTAGTATTTACTTAAAATAAAACAGCTTTATAAACCAGCTTCAATTCCAGGGTCTTACGGAATATTGTCTTCAAGCTTCAATGCTTAACACATTAATACATTCATGTAAAGAAAGCAACAAATCAATTCTGCAGCTGGCTTGCCAGTATCNTGTCCCCCCCCCCCCCCAATACACACACACATCGCCTCCTCCATTTCTTTTTTCCTTCCACACAAACATTCTTTTTTCCTCAACCTGCTAGCTTATTATACAGTATTGTTGCCAAGAATTACATTGTGTCCTGATTGCAGAATTTTTCTTTACACATGCAATGTTTATGTAGTATTGTTTTAGGGGCAATTGAAAGATAGTCCCAATAACACTTTGTGTAGTTAGGCTGTTTTATTACTTTGGTAGCTATTTTATATCTTTTTTGTAGTCATTTTTATTAATTTAGTAGGGCTGAGATAGTTATTTCAGAGGTATTTACAGTTGAGGGTTCAATACAATAGAAAACGGGGGGAAGTAAACAAAACAGCTGTCCTAATCAAAGGGGTGGGTGGAGAATTTTGGTTACTATTCATTTTCTAGTTAAGATATTTAATTTTAGTAATTCGTACTAGCGGGTAGAGGTTTTTGGATTACACTTTTTCAATTCAGAGCAAAGTCAAATGAAAAAATGAAAAATTTCCAAAGCCAAGTCAAAGTTTGAATCTTTAATGTTGGAAAAATATATTATAGATTTTATAATTATATATTTTTGGTACCTATTAAATATAATTTAAGAATGTTATACTGCAAACAAAATTATCATATCTGATCAAAGAGCTGCCAGATCATGTTATTATCACCTCATTTAAAATTGTTTCATATTTTGGTCATGTAAACATTAATTTGTGATGTAAATTACAGCACAAAATGATAAGATTGAACATAAATCTGTATTTTAAATTTAAATGCTTTTATTGGCAAAGTGTCATAATTGTTGAATACAGAATTTTACTTTCGAATTGAAGTTGAAGTTGATGAATATTTGAAGCAAAGTCAAACTTATTGCAGTGTTTACATAGTGGCTTAGACCCCTAATTAAACCATTTGGTTGGATAATTTTGCTGTCAATTTTGCATTTTATTATTTATTTAAATAATGTACTTTAATTGTGAAAATGAAGCAATTGTTGTATCAATGAATGTTTCCAGGTCAATCATGAGGGGCTGCGACAACATGTGCACCTATTGTATTGTACCGTTCACCCGAGGTCGGGAGAGATCCCGTCCCATCGACTCAATCTTGGAGGAAGTTAAGCTACTCTCTCAGCAGGGTGTCAAGGAAATCACTTTGTTAGGTTAGTTCTGCTGTTTTTTTAACACAATTATCTAGTTCATTACATAAAATCACTTTTACTTTTCAAATAGTAGATTATGATAGGACAAATTTGTCACAATATATATATTTTCTAATAACTATTAATTGTTAAATATATTAGGTGACTACTGGAGAGGAATGTGGGGGTGGCTCACAATATAGGAAAGGGGCTCATTAGTGGCCCAACTTTGTTGATGGCTTAGTTTAAGAAAGTATGTCAGTCTATGTCGGCGGCGAAGACCAGCTACACACCAAACAAGGGGGCAAAGGAAAAGCTTTGATTGATGTAGAATTGATAAGTGGGGGTAGCGAGCTTCTAGAATGTATTTTTTGGAATCTCTTAATCATGTTTGGAGCAAGGATGCTATACCCAGTTCTTGAGGGTCGGTTAAGAGGCGCATTTATCTGAGGTAATTGATGACCCAGTTCACTATAAATGTAATCGGTGAAACTGTTAATAAATACACTCAATAAGAATTATTGATATATTACTTCAGTTTAGATAATTAACTCTTAAAAAGCTTCATAAGTTAATATGCTAATTTATCAATAAAACTCGATGACAGTTACAATTTGACAGGGAAAAGTTTGAAACTAACAACTATTAACTAGCGATGAGTCCTTCTAATTCTCAAATCCTGAAGGATATTCAAGATAAAAAGATTCAAAACAATTTTTGAAATTTTAAACAGATTTTTAAGAAATCATTCAAATGATCAATCGTTCTAGGCCTTTTATGCTGCCCTATAGGGATTTAATTAAACTATAAAATAAATCTCAAATTCCTTAACTCTTAACTGAATGAGGATTAACGTTATATCCACAACATGTTAACATTTTAGTTATTGTTAAGGAAAAATAATCATATTAGTTTGGAAAATTTAACCATTTAAGGTTATCATGTTTTCTAAGATTCACACTCAGAATTGAGGTCGAAGATTTGTAAGTAAAAAGAAAATGTGGATCGACCCATCTCTACTTTTAAAACTAATCATTTCACTATATTAAAACTGTCCTGTAATCTCTCTTTACTCTTTACTACTTTGTCTATGTTAAACATGGTAATCATTGGTTCACACTCAATTTCTATAAAGTGAAACATCATTGGAACTGTCCACTATATTTAATTTATTTTGGATTGGTTATTTTAAAAACTCATATAAACAATTCTAAATTATTTCACCTTTGCTGTTACTTTAGTTTTTTTCTTTCTGTGTCATTTTTTGAACTTTCTTAACCTATTTCCATAATTTATTCAGATAAAAAAAAACTAGTGATGTGGAAAGTTGTAGTAAAATGTGTTTTTGTGTCAACTATACAAGCACTATGTAATTTTCCCTGTGTGGGTATGCGTGTATAAACTTGGAGCAATAGGTAGTATATTACTTCCACCTCTCTTAGAGCCACATTCCACATATATCCTTCCTTGCTATAATATTCTTGCGGTCATTAATGAACAGTTTAAGGTCATAGTTATGCGAATTTGTCTACACACATTACTGTATATCATGCCTGTTGAATAAAGAAGGTTAAAGAGGCATTTACCTCCCCCCTTGACAAGAATTAGCCTGCGACATTCAAAATAAGTCTGAAATGCATGGGAAGACTAAGGGGAAAAGAAAAAGTTCAAGATGGAGAAGAAAGTCTTGCCCTTCATTTATAACTCTGGTTATAAGTCTAGGGCATTTTGAAATACTTATGTTATCTCATTTTAGTTGAGACACCTCTTTGCTCCTCCACTAAATAATTTCGTAAAATCCAAATGGTTTCAAAAGTATAACCAGCCCTAAAACATCTATCCCTCATTTTGACTGCACATTCGTTATACTGTAAGCTATTTGATTTGAAAAGACACATTTGAACTAGTAACAGTAGTAATACTTTATCAGGGACATACCCAAACTTTTTTTTTGTAAGATGCAGTGGCTTGTGGTTAAGAAATTAATTATTCCTCGCTTACTCTTTGAAAACTTTGCTTCCCCTTTCTACCCCAAGCCTTCTCACCTCCTATTATTGGTAAACAATTCGATAGGCCTGCTGGTAGTTACACTATTCTCCATTTCTATAATCTTAGTTCTAAGATGAAGTTTTTTAGTTAAATTTTGATCTCATAAAAAAATCGTTTTTGTATTCAAGGTTTCACTCTAGTTGTGTTTATCTAAATCTTATGTTGATTTATTTGTTAAATTTAGAAACTTTGAGGTTAAATTAACTTGTGCTTTGGATTAGATTAACAACAATTTTTGTATTTCACGCTTGAATGCTCTAAATAGTCTCTTTTAATGAGTGATTACCAATCATCCTTAATAGGGGTGTGCAAAAACTTTGACTTTGCTTTGAATATTTGTTCGCTTCAACTTTGATCCGAGAGGAGTAAAATTCTAGATTCAATAATTATGGAGCTCCGCAAAAAAAAACAAAAAACAAGTCTATGTTTATTTTTTAATTTTTCTGCAGCAGTAAATCAGTGTTAGTGTAAAAAATCTGAACTAATTATATTTTGTGATAGTAACTTAATTTATAAATTTATAATTTTGAGACAAAATATATTAAATATGTTTGGAATATAGAATATTTTAAACTATATTTAATACGTAAATGTACATAGTAATGCAAAGTATTATATTTTTACTAAGCATTAAACATTTTATTTAAATATTCAAACTTCGATTTGGCTTCAGGAATATCTCATATTATTCGATTTGACTTGGCTCCGAATTGTAAAAGGAGCCTACACACACTTCTAATCTTTAGTAGGTATCATTAAAAAAATTCTTCAAGTTTTAATTTGTTGAATACAGATTTGATAGCCTTTTAGCTAAAAATATCTAAGCAGACAGTGTGAAGACATGGTGTAAACAAAATGGTCTTGGCATCTTCCACAGTCCTTAACCAAACTTATTTTCCTTCTTCATTCAAAGGTTTACTTTAGTTTACACCCATCACTGCTTCCAGCCTATGGTCTGGGCCAGTTTTTTATTCAAGCCATATATTTTCCACTACCGGCTTGCTGGGCCTGTCGTAGCTTCATGTGCCTTACAATCTAACTTAAGACTAGGACAGGCACAACATCCAGTTCCCGGCCATGAATTTATCATTGCGAAAGGGTAAACCCATATTTTCATCATTGATAAATTTCCAGCCATGTCGATAATCGAACCCGGGGCCCTTAGCTTAGTAGATAGACACACTCTGACTGAGCTAAGGTGTCGGATCATTCAAAAGTAATAATACATAAATAAATTTTCTTAAATATTCCTTTATAAAAAACAGAAGAAATGAAACAATTAAAATGCACCGACATACCATATTTATTAAAACGTTTAAAAACTAAAAACATCAGTTTACTTTCAATTAACAAAATTGACAGAATGGCTACTGTCATCTGGCTTGTAAATTTAATTGTATTTTTGGTAGGACAGAATGTGAACAGCTACCGCGACCTGTCCAATGAGACCCATTATGGAGGCTTGCCGGCGGATGAGGAAACCCACTTGGTGAAAGGTTTCCGCACAGTTTACAAACGCAAGAAGGGGGGACTGAGGTTCGCTGACCTTCTGGACCAGGTTTCGCGGGTTGATCCCAATATGAGAGTCAGATTCACCTCACCACATCCTAAAGACTTCCCCGATGAGGTGACAACCTTGGTCTATTTGTTCACTTTAAGGCTAATAGGCTGTAAATACTAAGGGTTTCCAAGTACTCACATTTTGAGCAGGCCTGGTTCAAACTCTATAGTTTTAAATAAGCTCAAGCTATTTCTCTGTTGTATTGTGTCCCTGGTGATGAATGACTCATTGATAACTCTTCTGTATCACTTGTCTAAATGTTTTTTTGATTTTTGATGGAAAAATATTAATGAATAGATTATTGTCGTTTTGAATATAATGTTTTTGTTTACTACTCCTCACTGTTCTTTTAGGGAACCTTCAGACAAAGCTTAGCAGTGCTTAGGAGAAACGCTTCTATTTGCAAATACTGGAGATAAATTGGGGGTTTCACACACAGCCACACAAAAGTGATGCTGACTAGTTGACTTTCCACTGGTGGTGGCCACAAAAAGTGGCACTACTAGGTGGGCTTACATGGTGCTGTTAAGTATGAAGGTTTCCCTGAGCCACACCTTCATATGTCTCTTCAGTGCGCCACTGCCCTGACCCTCCCTTTCTCCACCCATTTAAAATCATTCAAGTTGGTTTCATTTGTAAACTGTTAAGGAAAGCATATAAGCAAGTAAAGTGAACGCAAAAGATTGTATCTTATTTTAATCTTTCATTTTCTTAAAGTTAAAAATGTTATATTTAAGCATTATAGCTTAATATAATATATACAAAGATATACAAATCCTCTAGAATTATCTAATTAAATAGACTATATTATGGGTATCTTGTTGTGGCGAAGGTTCTGCAACTGATCCAAGAGCGTGCAAACATCTGTCGCAGTCTGCACTTGCCAGCACAGAGTGGCAGCAGCGCCGTGTTGGAGCGCATGAGACGTGGCTACACCAAGGAAGCTTACCTGGACCTAGTGAGCCATATCCGGAAATGGTTGCCCGGTGTCAGCCTCTCCAGTGACTTTATCTGTGGGTTTTGCGGGGAGACTGAACAAGAGTATCAGGAAACACTCTCGCTCATCGAGCAAGTCGGCTATGACATGGCCTATTTGTTCTCCTACAGTATGAGGGAGGTGAGACGGAAACATTCGTGAGGTTTTAGTTTGTGGAGAAGAAACCGATAAAATTTATAATTTTTCCCTGAATGTTACATTTTTGTCACCCTTTATTTTGATATAAAATACTTTTCATTGTTTTACAAAAGACTTGAGCTCAATAAAATAAAAGTCAAGGGGCTGTTAACTTTATACAGGAATGACTTTATGACTTCGGAAAATTTTCAACTGGAAAATAATAATTTACCTAAAGAACTGGACAGGAAATGGGGAAAAATATTTTTTTCCAATTTAGGATTATATTTATTTTTTAGCTATATAGTTTAAGTATAAACTAAGCCTTATGTTGATACAGTTTTTTACGTTCATACATCCCAGGGTTGGGATACCAGTTGTCTTTCTGCGCACTTGCTATCACACGACTATATGATGATCCAATGATATGCCAGGCCCACTGTAGGATTTACTTATTAGTTCTTTCTTTCTTTTTTATATAACTGTTGAAATTAGTAAATTTCAATGTTTATATATGATTTATTTAATTAATTGCACTTAATATTTTAAATTCGACATTGAAGGGACATAGTTCTTACTCGTTTAACCTACTGACGTGGAGAGCCAGAGTACGCATTCGAGTTACGCAGAAGTTGCTCCAGCCCCTTATATATGACCTAACCCTTGCTTCTTGGACCCCTTGTCTTTAGTGTTAAAACCAACAATAGGAGAGTTCGTGGCAGTCTGATGTTGTGAAGGCTAGCTTACTATTGGGTAAAAGGTGGCCAACTCATCACCACATTTTTAAATAGAACGGAAGAAGTTTTTAAAAAAGAAAAGTTTAATACAAAATATATTTGAATTTACTTCTGAAAAAGGTTTATAAACTTGGAACTCAATCAAATAAATAATAATTAATAAATGTGGTATTAATAATAAAGATATATGTTTAATTTAGAATCTTGTACCGAAATTAAATTGTTCAATTTTGCCTGGTCATCCATGGATGAAGTATTAAAAGAAAAAAAAATTACACACAGATCTTTAAAGAAAAATATACAGCCTTCCCATTCATTTAAAAAAAGGATAAAAGTAATCGGATGATAAAATTAGAAGCTTATGGCAATTTGATTAGAAAGGGAAAAAAATTGTTTGGTATCAATTTAGATAAGTGTTGGGGTAGGTATAAAAAATATTTTTGAATAGGGCCAAGATATGGACAAAAACTCTGATTTGGTTGCAGTTATACGTCTGAATAGTGGATTTAAATTCTGTAATTTTGTAGAAAAAATTAAAGGAAAAAAATATGTATACTCAAAATTTGTTTATTAATTTATTTTTAAATTGTAAATTTTACAAATAAAAACTAAATAAAATTTTGCCTAACAAGTGTTGACTTAAGGTTTTTATGTGTGGTAAATTTAAAAAACCTAGGCCTAATGTATCTATTAGGTATAATTGTTTATTTTTTATCAAGCATTTTTGGTTTAAATGTAAATAAATTTAAAAAGTAGATTTTAAGATTGACTAGAAATGATCTTAAATAAAAACTCATGGTGGGAATTTAAATAACTTATTTCCCAGCAAACCATCAAGAGATATTCAAACAAATCAGAATAAATTAAAGTGAGTCACAGTCTGTCCATAAAACTCGATGGCGTGAGCCTGCAAGCAAGCTATACCAAGCCACCGCCATCGTTAGTGATGACAGTGCCAACATTTGCAGAGAGAGGGAGTCGTGGTCAGCACAATAAACCCTCCAGCCATTAATCTCGGTTTTCTAAACCAGAGCCGCTACTTCTTTATTCAAGTAGCTCCTCGATTGTGCTTATGAAGCAGAGTTTGACCCCGTTCCAGACCCACTTTTTCACAGATAAATTTTGGAAGTTCTGGGGATCTAACCCAGGACCTCTCGATCTGTAACCAGGAACACTGACCACTAGACCACATAGGCAGTCTTGATCCACAGTCTAGTACACAAGAATGTCAAAAACATTTCTCAACTGAACCAGTGTATCTGGTTACCTCTATGTTTTAGTTTTTTTATTTTATTATTTAGCACCGCGTCTTACTACCCGTTTGAGTTATACGCTTTAAGTACTAACTACGCTAATGGATTAGGAATTGGGAAGGTTTAATTAGAGGAAGTGAACACGCATTTGCGTGGAGGGAGAGTGGAAAACCATTTAGGAAAAACCACCCCCAGTTCACCTGACCGAGATTCGAACCTCGATCTCCCCGTCCTCAGCAGTCAAGCTCAACATGACAAACACGTTAACCAACTACGCCACGGAGGCAGGTTTTAGTTACTAAAGCTCTCACAAAGAGCACTGTTGGACTTCAAAAATATTAGTTTATCCAACTATTATTATCTATGATACAAAAGCAAATAGATGACATTCCAAATAATAATGTTGACTTAGTAGACGTGTCTTAATGCGATTAAGTGTGGTAGATTAGAGTAAATATTTTTAAAAGTTAATTTGTCATTCATTTAAATATATACATACATTTTCAGAAAACCACAGCACATCGCAGGTTTGTAGATGACGTCCCTCTTGAAACTAAGAAGTTACGTCATCTGAAAATGACTGCTTTGTACAGACGAGAAGCAGAGAAGGTGAACAAAGCTAAGATTGGGGAGTTGCAGCTCGTCTTAGTGGAAGGAGTAAGTCAATCTTTAATTGCAGAGTTTTAAGCTATAGTGATGAACAGTCTTCAACTTACAAACGAGATGCATTACATAAATGTGTTTGTGGTTTGGTATTTTTTAGCACAAAACCAAACTTGCCATAGCTACAATGTTATAAATGAGGAACGTGTTCCCAGAACCAACAAAAATAAACGTATCAAAATCCACCCATGGTCTAACATGTCTCTTTATTTGGAATAAATAGACAAGCTATTATAGTTGTTAAGTACGGCTATAGCTGCATTTAAATATCATAGTCTTTAAATTGAAAAATGACACCTGGGCATGGGAATCAAACCCAGAACTTTATACTTAGTACACTACTGTTCTTCCACTGAGCTATCCAGGAGTCGTCCCGTACCAAGGGTCATTTTTACTCATATTTTAAGGCAGAGTTTGTGATGGTGGTATGGTAATTGTCAGCTATATATGAGGGACCATTAAACCCATTCTCTGACACGTGTTTAGCACAGTGAATTACGCAGGCCCAGAAGCCATTTTTCTACTCATATACTCTGGTCTGACTCAAATTTTAGCTACTCACTTATTTTCTCATTTATTGCTTTATTCGTGGTCCTAGTATAGCATTGAACTGGTAGCCCCATCTTTTAGCTTCACTATGAAGTATTCAGACTGACTAAAGGTACAGTGTTTCATTAATAGATGGCATTACAATAACTCATTGCAATGAAACATTGATTCACACCCACAACAGGAAATGGGTTAAGATCACAAGCTATCAGAAAATGCATCTACCTTAAAATCGGAGGGCTTTATGTGTCTCTTGTGTTGTACTAGATTGCCAATGACAAGGTCAAGGCTCGAATATCTATCAGGTGTATTGAGGGTAGTTTTTCTTCTTTTAAGGAGCAGTGAGATTAAAAGAAGAAAAATAAACCATTACAAATTTAAAATCTTAATAATCTCCACCTTTGTTCTCAGGGTAATAGCACATTTCTTACTTCACACTGGTTCACCACCAACATACTTCTTCTTTTTATCAGCCAGTACTATAGAAAAAAAATTGACAAAAACAGTTGAAATAGTTTGCATAATCCAGAGCGGGTCTACATTAGGGCACTAGTGACTGTTAACTGTACGGCATTGGTCAGCCTCATGGCACTGTTTGTATTGTGCATATAATTGGAAGAGCCACAAGAAATTGGTAATTGAGAAGATCTTTTGTAAATCATAGAACCTCTTTACATGTTGAAAAAGTACCTATGAAGTATTTTCAATGTTATAGAATAATAGAAATGGGTCGAATTCACTTTTTACAAATCATTATTTTACAAACAAATTCTGAATCATGAATCTGAATTTGAATAATGGAAAACATCGTAAGTGTAAGAGGTTAACTTATACACATTGTCATATATTTTAATTAGTCTAAATGACAAGCTATTAATATACAAAAGGGGGATACAAAACTTTGAAAACTCAAATATTCATCAGCTTCAATTTCCTTTGAAAAACAAATCATGACATCATGTCACATCATGACATAAAAGTCCTGCTAAATACACTTTTTATTTAAATTTTGGTCTTATTTATACCAGCACAGTGAAGTGTGTAGTTACGATGGTGACAAGTCAAATTGGATGGAATAGAGCTGATCCAATAATAACAAGGCAGCAGCAGCAGGAGTTGTTCTATAGGGTTGTTATAGATCTGCTATTGAGAAAAGAAGTGCTCTTAAAATGTAAGAAAGTGTTGTACAGGGCGTATTTTGTACACAGTCACACATGTAGCAGAAACATGGACAGTGAATGTAAGTGAGACAAAGAGAGTGGAGGCTATGGGAATGAAGTTTGTGAGAAGCATGTTAGCTGTCATGAGGAGAATTAAGATTAGGAACAAAGTTATCCAGAAAAGATTTAGGGTACTAGTCCAGGAACTTTAGCGTAAAACTGTGAAATAAATATGGTAAAGCTGAAAATTCGGATTTCGGTTCTATTTGGTATGCTGAACAATATATTGAAACTCCCCTAAAATTCCATATGTTTTTCTCTGTTTTTAGAGCAAAAATAACACAAATGACAATTCCCACATTTTTTTATTTACAACTATGTGGGTTGATCTATTTTTGTTAAATACAGAACGTGATGGCTAATTTGCACAACTACGGTATCATAGCTGTATTTTGAAGGAGGTGAGAAGGGGAGATTACCTAATTTCGGGCATAAACAACGTAAGTCACAGCTAAGCTTTGATAACATTTTCACTGACGTTCCGGTTGTTACAAAAAACATTTCCCTAACCTGTTTCTATTATATACAAACACAAATTATCAATGATTATCTCATCAAATAGAGATGGAGGTTAGGGTGCAAGTTCAGACTTTAAGTATGAAATCAAATTTTGGTCAGATCTCATCACGCACAATACACACATGAATAACATATGTGAGTTGATTGGTATGGTTTGATCTCACATTGTATTGCTTTAATTAACTGCTGACAATTGTGTTAGTCTTGACTTGCACTTGAGCTTCACATTGTCAAACATTTTTCCTACAGCGTCAATGATAGCAGCTGCTCTCACGGCCTCTGCGTCATTACAGTTTATCTTCTAATTTGCCTATGATGCCAGTGGACACAGAACACAACCAATTGAAAGGTTTGAATGGGGAATGAGACTCAACCCAATCAAACATTATAGTGAAATCCATTTGATGCACTCTTAGGCCAGAGTCTCAATTTCCACATGCTGTTCCGAAGTTTAGCCTTTTAAACCAAACATATTTTCAAGTGCATTGTAAAATGGCAGGCAACCTGGAAAGAACAGGACAAGACAAATTGTGAAAGGGTGTTCTCTGTCAAACCACACCCTCAAGTGATCTCCCCAATCGGTTTTGAGGCCATGCATTAGATGCTGTTCGAAAACCATATCTGTCCAATTTCCACTCTAAAACTCGGGGGTGCGACGAATAGTAACGTGCCCCAGCCTTGATACCTTTTCAAATGCATCTACTGGCATATGTGTTTGTAGCTCATTCATGCCCTAAAGATAGATGTGTACACATGTTTCATAATGAAAGTGACCAGCAGCATGGATGTTTGGGAGCATCTTTTGGTCACAGTGGAGACGCAGTGCACAATTACCAGTTCTTTCAACCCTAGTGAAAAGTATCATAAGGTTAACTTGACGGGAGCACTGTATCCACAGTGTAGCAGTATGACTGAATTCTGCAGCTTTGACGACAGACTTTTCCAAACTGGCTATGAGGTGTGAAACAACATTCGAATCAAAAATCTTTTTGGGTATTACTCTTTTGGATATGAAATCTAGGTGCAACCTGTGAAGTTCTTGTTTGTTTGTTTGGTTCAAAGCGGTCGTTCTAAGGAGTATTGTGCCCAGAACCTGCTACGTCAAAAAGTGAGCTCGTAAACTTCGAGCATGTGCATGTCCCGATATCATGTGCACTACCATAGACCACGAGTACACAAGGGACCAAAACTCCTCGATCCCACCCTCCTGCTATTATATAACTTATAGCTCCCAAGTAGGACATCATAAGGTGGAATCCACCCAGGCGAACTGTTATTGAGAGGAAGCAACAATTTCTGCGGCTTTGATATAAAGTGGTTAAACTAAAGTGACCAAGCATCTGCTTTGACCATGTTTTTCACTCTCCTTTGTGGTGAATAAAAGGGCGGTATATATTGTGTGCAGGTTTCCAGGATCCATGTTGATGAATGGAAGAGGGTCCATTTGTGAAGTAGCACATATTATTTTACCACTTTGCATGGCCGTTTTCATGTAGCCACTCCCGCTGTAAACTGACTATACTTTAGACCAATGTCCACACAGCCAGGCCACATCCAAAACTTTAGCTGATTGCAAAGAGGTAGATACAAAACTGTTAATCTCCAAGTGTTTATTATTTACAGGTTTTTATCCTGGGTGATGTGACTTTTTAAATGATATGTTGCATAATTGTTGAATAGTTTAAGCAAAAAAAATTGTACACTTTCCATATCACATATTATAAAATATGACTAAAATACTATGATTGTGCAAACTGGCCATTGTGCTCTGTATTTAACCAAAGGAGACCGACCCACATAGTTATACACAAAAAAAAAAGTGGGAATTGTGTCACTTATGCTTTTTTTGCTATAAAAACAGAGAAGTGTACATGGGATTTTAGGTGGGTTTCAATATGTTGTTCAGCGTACCAAATCAAACATAAATCAAAATTTTCAGCCTTAGCTTATATTTTTTCACACTTTCGTCAATTTTCATGCCAAAGTTCCTGGACTATACAGCGAGTACATGAGATAGAAGAGGAGGCAAGGCTGAGATGGTATGGACACGTAATGACGATGGAAAAAGAAAGAATGCCAAAGAAAATTTTGGAAATTATGTATGTAGGAAAAAGACCACAAGGGAGGACAAGAAAGAAATGGGAGGAGCAGATAACAGAAAGTGTTCGAGTAAGAGGAAAAGAATGGAAGAAAGTAAAAGGGGAAGAATGATGGAAGGAGAGAGGAAGATGGAGGGAGTTTTCTAAACTGACCCGGCCACAGGCTGGTTGGTAACAATTGATGATGGTGACACACCAACAATCTTTAGTGATTTATGTGATTGAATAAATGTTGTAAGAACATCTTGACCGAGCAGCCTGGGACAGAGTTTTAAAAACATTATTTTAATAAACCATAATTACTATATAAATGATGGTAGATGCATAAGTGCTTTTATTATTTTCAACACAAAACAAATTCCAGCTTTGAGAATATCTAACATACTCTTCTTTGTTTCACTTTGAATTGAAAAAGTAAACTTTTTACACTATTATCTTAGCACCCATAACATTTATAAACTTTCAAATGTTGAAACATATTTTGTATTGCATTCCTAGTTAAGTCAATTTGGGATTGTTCTAGCCAAGTAAAAGATCTGAATCAAACATGGCTGGTCGTAATGATGGTAACACCAAAGTTATATTGCCTGCTGGAAGAATTCCAGAGTCCTCTTCTTCACAAGTGGTCAGAGCTGTGAAGCCAGGAGACTACGTAGTTGTGTTGGTAGGTTTCTATCAAACTCATATCTATATGATAAAAGTGTTTAAAAATGAAAAGTAGTGAACCTTTTATATAGAGGTATGATCAGCGAAACAGTTTTTTTTTAAGTTATTATTAAATCTAAAACATCTGTATCGATGTTCAAAGGTATCACACTTGAAAGGTATATTATTTCTACTGATGGAGAAGTCTGTGCTTGAATACTGGGACCCCCAATTAGGGTTGTACAAAGCTTCAAAAACTTTGATTTTTCTTTGATCATTTGTTTGCTTCAACTTCGATTCGAGAGTAAAATTCCAGATTCGATAATTTCAAAGCTTTTCAAAAAATATATATTTGAGTTAAAACGCTATTATTTTTTTTCTTTTCTGCTACTTCTGCTATTCCATCAGAAATTAGTGTTACTGTAAAAAATATGAAATACAAATTAATGTATATTACATTTTATGATAATAACTTAATTTGTCATTTTATGATGAAATATACTAATTGCATTTGGGATATAGCATTTTGTTAATTATATTTAATACCCAAATTTACATAGTTATGCCAAGTATAATATTTTTATCTAATATTAAACTTTTTTTAAAAAAATATCGAAACTTTGATTCAGCTTTGGGAATATCACAGATTATTCGATTTTACTTTGCTTTGTTTCAAAAAAGTGGATTTAGCACACTCCTAGTACCAAGAATGTTAATTTCTAAATAGTTTCCCAATACTTCCTCCTTGAAAAAACGTGTATATTTCCTCCAAAATATAAATTCCTTAGCTCTAGTCCAAAAGTGTAAATATGGTGATAGCTTGGATATGCAGCAAGAGGCACAAAATAAAACGTTACTAATCATACATTATTCACCAATTTTTAAGCACTACTGAGTCTAATTTGATTAATGATTCAATTGATCAAAACTTATAAGAATAATTTACTCTTCTGCTGAAGAAGGGGACTGATGTACCCTGAAAATTACATAATTATATGTTTTGTTGCGTTTTAATTGTGAAGTTTGAGGCCTACAGTTTTTTAGTAAGTGTGTAGTCTTTGTCCTTCTATTCCACTTTCAATGTTTAATTTAATAATTTAAATTAAGTGATATCTCAACATTTGTTATTAGATTTGGAACAAAAGTCTCTCCAACGTTGCTTTCCCCGCACCACCTCACCTCCTCCTCCTAAATGACTCACTCCTTTCTCTCTCCTCCATACTTCTCTGCACCCCCTTCAGCCGCCTTAATATCCGGCATCTTCGCCATTCTCCTCACATGACCGTACCACCCTAGTCGTACCTTTTCTATGCTGTCCTGATCTGGCTCCTCCTCGACTATTCCTCTCACCCTTTCATTTTTCATCCTATCCATTCTTGAATAATATAAACGTATATGCAATGTTGATATTATGTAATGTTAGTTTTGGGTCTTTGCATAATCATTTAAAAAATGGTTGGCACATAATTCATCTACCTTGTGATTTACTTAAAAATATCTAATATGTGTTACTATTCAGGGCATATCTCTTTTATTTCTGCCAGATTTAAAACTTTTAACTCATTAGTTGATTCAATAGTTTATTTTCACCTTAACTAGATAAATGCAGCCAATTCCCAGGTGTTGAAAGGAATTCCACTTTATCACTCTACACTTGGGGACTTCAATGCTGAACACACACACGTCCGTAACTCAAGTGAATACAGCTGCAGAAGTTGAGGTTAAGATTCTTTGTAGTGATTTTGTCTATAATCTGTTATTAATTATAGTCATGAAAACTGTAATATAAAACAAATACACTGTAGATATTGTTAATTTATCAATAGTTCTTATTTTAATTTTACTCTCTTTAGCTTATTAATGAGAATATACTAGTATGCATTTTTCAGTTCAAGTCTAGTTCCACTTGAGTTTGTATGAAAACATAGTCTTAGTCAAGTTGTTATAGTACAGAGAAAATTTGTATTAGCTTTATTTTAAGTTGAAATTCTGTGATGTTGAATATTATTTAAACACACATTTTCTAATAATAATTTTTGTGAATTATAAAAATATAAATCCTAATTTTTATTTAAATTTGAGATAGCTTAACAAGTATCAATTCACCCTTGTATATGATTAATATAACTCTACTTGTTTTTAAATTACAGTTTGTTATTTAAATCACATGATATAAAACATTATTTGATTAAAATTATACTTTAAATTTATTTACCAATACAGTAAAAAAAAATCCCATTTGCTGCTCACAATTATTTCTATGTTTTATATATATTTTGTACTTTTAAATAAAATATTTATAGATTAATTTTTAAATCACCAAAAGTAACATTTGTGCCACAAGTAGCCCCAAAGCTCAAAAAGTCCATTTGGTGAACTGTCGTGCCAGTTACTTTTATTTGGAGCTCTAAATTTCTTTGTTTGAATGATAGTTCATATATTATATTTATCAAATTTTTACATATAAATTAGCTGTCGACAACAATTATTTTAAACACAGCAAATCTAGGTCACACTGAATCCCCAACTTTCACAAGATAGAAAGCATCCACTGCAATAAAAAGGAAATTAGTTAAAAAAACATTTTTAATAATCAAACAACTAAAAACTAAGTTTGTACAAGCAAAGATTTTAATCATTTTTCTTACAATAAATAACAATACAATGATAAAATATGGACTGTATCGTGGTTTTCATAAAATACTTTAAAAATGTAGCAATTAGTTACTTTCAAACATAGTTTCAATTAATCACATGGCACTGACTTGTGGATTATCATACACTAGGCTAAAATGAATTTAATAAACAGTTGATTATAGTATAAAAGTTGGAATGTTTATTCATAAAAATTAACAAATATGTTATTACAATAGCATCAATATACAAAAATATATAAAAAATATCTTTGGGTCAACATATTATATACAATATTCATCTAAATTATACCATGATTTGTGAAACAAATATTATAATAGCTTTTTTAATCCTTAAAAAATTATCTGCATTAACCTTTCACATTCTAAGTGTCCACAAGTTGTTTAAAATAGTTTATCCTTATTTAAGAACTGACAATGTTGTATAAATATGGCAGTGTAGTGATAACACTTTCGATCAAGTTGAGATGTCTTCATAGTCAATTAAATATTACTTTTAAATTGGTTTAGAACAAGGTCCTAGCTACAGATAATATAAATGGCCAATAAGATGTATAGTATACAAAATAGGGGAACCAAATGACTCTATAGCGTAAATGACTACAATCTATTCATCTTATTTAACTAGAGCTGGCAGATAGATGGATAGCTTTCACAAAACAAAGATTGTTCATACAGGCACAAATAAACCCTGATTTTTATACGAAGCCAATTTTCGACTACCAACATGGATTGAAACTCACTCACATTTGTTATTCTAGAATGATGTCATATTTGATAAATTGATTAAAAAGTTTATTTTTTTATTTTAGCACCATTCAGGTTATATGCCTATGTAATAATTACACTTATATTTAGGATTAGGAAGGTTTTTAGTTAAGAGGAAGTGCACCCGCATTTGTGTGTAGGTGGAGAGGACATTCATTTAAGAAAGAAAAAAATTCAGTGCACCCGACAGGGATCGAACCCCGATTTCCCCATCTATGGCATGCTAGTCTATTGTGAAAGTAGCACCTTAGACCATGCATCCACCGAAGCAGGTTAAAAAATGTATTTATTAACCCTTTCCCTGGTGCTGGATGGAGTTAATCGACGTTCCACCACAACAAATGTTTGTAATGCCATCTATTAGTGAACCATTATAGTTTTATCCAGTCCAAATATTTCATAGTGTAGATGATAAATAGAGTTAACAGTTTAATGCTGTAATAAATGAATAGCCGATAAGAGTATACGATTAGAAAAGATGCTTCCGGATCCCGGGGAATGAGTTAAAAGCTTCCAATAATAATTCTTCATGAATTTCTGGATAGTTTTTCTTTTTAAACCATGAATTAAATTGATTAAGAATATCACAACATGTGTTTACAGTTTTCAAATAAGAGGCTTCCTATGAAAATCATACTGTAGCTAAGATTCAATTTTGTGAAGAATAGTGGCAGGGTATGGAGGAGTGGGAGGTGGAGAGGGGGGGGGGGGGCGCANGGGGGGGGGGCGCACTCACTTATACAATGCACTTGGATTCAATTTTTTGTGGAGATAATGGGGGGAAAAGGGTGCTTGAGAGACCTTGCATCTGCTCACATTTAGCAATATTGAGTTGTGGTTATTAAATGGACATGTCAATTTTGTATAATATTTTATGTCACAAGCTAATAAAAAAAAACTGGCATAAGCTGACACAATTATTCCTCTTTAATCAACTGTGATTATTAAAATAAATAGTTGGCTAGCAATTTTAAATACAAGAAAACATCAAAATATAACTATAAAATAATGTAATGTAATTTGTAGAGAAGCCAATCTGAAAGTGCATGCTTCACATTAAAGCTCCTTGCACAATGGTATAGTATCGTATGTTTTTTCTCTTGCCATGCTTTGCTATGAAGCTGCACACCTGTTGTAGAACCATAGTAGCAGCATATTATCCTACACGTATGGCACATGCATTAGCATTCCACTTTGAAAGCAAAACTACATGATATGGTACTGTCATGGTGGCCATTGCCTACCCCCATTACACACACTCAACTACTCCTTTCACACATTCTTGCCTACTCCATAAAGTATCTTATTGAGGTGTTATTGTTGTTATCTATTCTAATTGTGAAATGGGCAATTTTGAAGAGGGGCTAATTATTGCTGTAAAAGATTTTCGGGGTACGTTTTAATACGACACCAAGTATAAGGACAACACATGGGCTGAAAACAGCAAGCGTATACATTGAATAGGTAAGTAGATTTAAGTTTATTATTGAATGTCAGTGAAGCCTCATGTTGAGACCATACCATTACAATTTAAAATTATTATTATTAGTATCACTTCTTACTACCCGGGCTGTACACACTTACGCTAATGTGTAATGGTAGGGTAATTGTGAGATGAAATGGAGGACCTACAGTTTAACGTGGGATCCGAACCACGGTGGAGGCCTGGCATTCCACACATTCACAAGTTGTGATTAATACACGTCTTGTCAGAGGTGAAGGAAGGGTTTGGCAATCAGATAAATCTGTGCTGGGACCGAGGATTGAACCCCGGACCCCCAGTTCAGCAATTTAAAATTAAAATTTCCTCTTATAAGTAGAACCTATCAGGGCATCTACTAATATGATTAAATAAAACATATTACCCCTTAGAAGAATTTTGTTGACCATTGTCTATTGTCTGTGGGTCTTAAAAAATAGCTTTTATGAGTATAAGCAAGATACTACTAATTATTTTAACTGAACAACACCCATTCTTCTTTTTAACTTCACTGCTCTCAGCTGACGAAGAACAAGAATGTGGTGTGGTGGGGGTAACAAGCTCTTGGGGTGTATGCCATATATACGATCTCAGTGCGCAGGAATGTCACAGCAATACAATACCATACTGCTACTGTTCTGGCACCATACGCATACAATGCTAATTTGTTTCTATTAAGGCCTAACATAATTCACCTATCTACAGTTAATAGAAAAATATAGGTTAATATTATTAGAAATATGAGTGAGGAAGAAACAGACTCCAGGCTTCCTTGACTATCATGTTGTTTTTGCCAAAAACATGATTAATTATTTAGCTCTTATAATAGGCTGATGAAATTTGGCATTTCTTGTAGACAACCTGTGTGTTCTAAAATGTATTTTCAATCCAATTTTAAATGAGATTAGCACTGATTAATATTTATTCACAGAATAAATTTACAACCATAAGAAATAAAATATACATACACTTACAGTAATTGTTATTCTTGATGATAGGCCTAATAGTTATAAACTGTGATGAGAAAATTTGTGGCACAAACTCTTATCAGAAACGACACAAACCATAATTATCTGTGAGCCAAGCTATTGCTACTTGTTAAAGCAATCAAGACTTGCATTAATTATTTTCTTAGGACTGTGAAGCAGGCCACTTCAACTTGTTCACCCAAGATTTGCTGTAATTATGTTGGAACGACTATGAAGCAGGCCACTTCAACTTGTTCACACGAGACTTGCTTTAATCATGTTGGAATGACTGTGAAGCAGACCACTTCAACTTGTTCACACGAGACTTGCTGTAATCATGTTGTAACGACTGTGAAGCAGGCCACTTCAACTTGTTCACACGAGACTTGCTGTAATTATGTTCTTAGGACTGTGAAGCAAGCCACTTCAACTTGTTCATACAAGGCTTGCTGTGACTATGTTGGTAGCACTGGGATCACCTTGCTCATGCCTCTGGCGAGATGGTGGCGGTTGATAGTTGGGTAATTTACCATTGTGGTACACATGTTGTGGTGGGAGCATGCCGTCACAATCTAAGTTTCCTGGTTAACAACATATAAAATAATTAAAACCATTGTTTGTGGCATTTCATGGTCACTATTTTAAAAATTTAATTTTGGTGTAAAAACTTAGAATTTGCAAACAAATTTCTTATATTAATGTAATTTCATTACTTTGAGTTCTTTATTTGTGTGTTCCTTTATGATATTGGAATCAATTAAAATATTCCAAACAAAATCAAATTAGGATCAAAACAGACACATCGGGCAAGTGGTCCCCTATATCCCTTGCTCGGATGACAGGTGGGTATCAACTTCTCGAGATTTTAAGGTATACAAATTGTAAACACATTCAATAAAATACTCATATTGTACTTTCTCTTTAAAGAAAACATCTTTTCACCTTTTTTTATGAATTTTATTTTAAGTATCTGGAAGAAGGGACAAGAAAGGTGGATAGAAAAAAAAAATTAAAGTGAACAAACATAATATGGCTTTTATAATGAAACTAATAAACCCTTGTGAAACTTTCGCACATTCAACCTTCCCCCCCCCCTAAATTTTTTGTTGTTGAAATTAAATAATCAGTGAAGTGTATACACAAAATAGCAAAGAGAGTTTATTTTCGGTAATTGATACAAAAATATTGTTAGATTTTTCTTTTAACTTGAATTTTAAACAAACAATGTGTTTTAACGTAAACCGAGTATGCAATGTCTGAAGTCGGTAATAAATCTTATCCACTGATACCTTATTCATTGCTGTAGGCTTTGTATTGGTTGAGAAAAAGAGATGTTGACAACAGAAATAATATATAGGTGGTTTTTTGCTTTCCTCTTTAATGTAAGTTGTGTTGCACGTTTCACATTCCCTCCTTATTAGTTACGATAGAATGAAACCTAGGTCGAGGTACTGGGTGATAACGATCGATTTCCTTAACGAGGCAGCCATTACCTCTTTGTCCAGTGGCAGCGGTGCGACATATGAACTGTGTTCTTCTTTTCATTGTAAAAGCCATTTCAATTCTGACCCATTTTATGTGTTTCTATCCATATTTCCTATACATTCTTCCAAACACAGCACAATTATTTACATAAGAACTTTTTTTTTCTAGATTTCTGAAAGAGATATAAAATAAGTTTGTATTTTATAAATGTTTCTTCCTGTCAAAATCCTACTAAATATATATATACACACACACACACACACACATACCTGACAATGAAGGTGAAGGCCCTTTAGAGCTCCCGTACAACTTGGTACTGTACCCCGAGTCGTTGTGTTGGTCTGTGTCTTGGGTAGGACTGTACACAGCGCTGCGGCTACGATAAGGGAGGCCTGACACTAGCCGACTCTCTTCATCGCGCCAGGGGCATACCCCCACATTCTCGTAGTTTGGGACTTTGTGGTGACCCATCAAGCCGGGCTCCTGGGTATAACAAATCAGCCAATGGTGTATAAGAAATTCAGTAGGTCATACAAAATGTTTACACTAAGGTTATTATTTCTCACCAAAATTATCAACTATTGTTTGTTACTGACACTAAACCGTTAAATTCTGCACTGTTGCTAAATATTTTCCTTTTCAAGTGAGGATGTAGGAGATGCGAGAAAAGGCCAGTGTTTTTTTATAGCAAAACAATTTGGCCAAAATAAATAAAATATTTATCCAGTAGAAACAGAGTTTAATCACATTGTCACCTCAACAGTTTATGAATATGTCACTAGCATATTTGTACTAGATGAGTAAATTTTTAAATAAGGATAAAAGGTTATCATTAAATTCTATGTCTGCGATGAAGAAATATTTAATTTCTTTTGATCAAAAATATGTTTTGATATAAAAACAGACTGTATCCTATCACCTTAAGGGTTATCTTCAGCTGATGAGTTTCATTTTTACATTGAAGTTGGTTAATAGTTCATTTAAATTGGATTTTTAAAAACGACAATGTCTATTAGTAAGGTATAATACTATTTATGTCCGACATACTAGCTAATATCACACCTAGAGTCCATTCGCCATAGGAGTGGTGGTAACAGACAGGAGAAGATGTAAAAACAGTTAAAATAAAAACATAATTTAAAACAATAATTGTTGTGAAACTTGGTCTTATTGATTTATTGGCCATATGGTTCTTTGGTGCTAAGTGATCACAGCTGACAGCTTTGAAAAGCTACCAGACCAAATTATGTATCCCTACGCTGAACCATATGATCTGCAAAAACTTGTGTTTAGCAGCTGTCATGTCTGACAGTCAAAAAATTTAGGTATATACCTAAATTATGATTTTTCAGAAGTCTGCTGTGAACTGTCAGTCAGCACCAAAGAATCTATGGTAACTTTTGCTAGTTGCCACTTACCTTCTCTCATATCGTAGATGAGGTATTTCTTCCCTACGCAAAGAGACTACCTGGCAAGGATTGTTGAAAGTAGCAGCTCCATAACTTTAGGGCCTAACTGGACCGAACAAGAACAAGGGACACCTCGCTATCCAGTTCCCTAATAGTGGAGAAGAGCTTGCCTTGGTTAGAAAGAAAGCGACTCCTCCAGACCATATTCTCATATCTTGGTGTACATTTAACGACCCTATACAATGGCCAAATCCTCATTTGGATGTTGTTTTTAACTCCTGGCCTACTTCCTGACACACATCAGTAAGGGAAAGGGGGATCAGTAGGTAGAAATTCCTCCTCTGGGGGCTAAGGTAGGGCTGGGTTCTGCAGAATAAGACCTCCAACGTCTATCAATCCACAAACAGGCCAGACTATGGAAGACCGATGAAGAGCAACACCAAACAGAAGCACCACGAGGAGTTAATAATACATTGATACCACTCGTATATCTTCCGATCCAAAACCTAGGAGCCAATAAAGGTAACTTGGGCAAACCCCATTCAACAAGAAGCCTATAACAAAGTTAGGGGTATAATAGGGGTCTTATTGCCGATTATAAACAACTACACCTACACACTGCTGGAGTGTTTATCAGTAACTTTTAGGTTAGCGTTTGGACAAATTTGTCTATAAGAAATAGTAATCAATCATTGCTAAATATGAAAGTGGTGTTAAAACATTGAACTTAGTGAATATAGCTTACCCCAATCAACCATCTGAGCTATATTGAATGAATACCCAATACATAATTAATTGAAATTAGGCTTTTGGGGTGTACAAATTTCATATAATTTGGGGTTCTGTAATGGATTACGACTTTAACGTGTAAATTCTATATTCAATGAACGATTCAATCCATTCAGTGATAGTTTTTCTGGAACAAGTTTAAATCGTTAAAGGAGGTTTGACCTTACCTTTAACAAAACTAAGAGATTTTATCTATCTGCTTCTCCAAAGTAAATACCTGGACACACCTCTGAACTAAATGCATGAAGGAGATACTGTACCCTGTAAGCTGTGAGCCTGTCCTCTTCCTCTCCCTCACTAGACTCAGAACTGTTGTCAGCTTCTCTGTCATGACTGTACTGTACACCCTCCCTCCTCCAACCACCATTCTTCTGCCAGTGGATTTGAGACTCCCTTCCCGATTTTTTCATCTTGCAGCTTTGGGCCTCCGGCTTGACTTGGACTCCTTGAATTTGAGCCACCATCTCATGAACTGACCTCCTCATTGGCTGACCTCGCCAATTGTCTATAGTGTCTTCCTCAACCTCGTCGGTCCCTAGTTTTGATGACAAGATGAAGTTTTCTGAAGACCTACGTTGTCGAGACGGAGATTGATGCCGGCTCTTTACGTCACTTTGTTCTGTTGGTCTTCTCCAGGAAGCACCTTCTTTGTTCAAATGAACATCAACACTTTGGTTAGGCCGAATTAAGTTTTCACCCAGTCTTTGGTGATGGGATGCTGGCAATTCATTTGCTGACCTATGGTGTGCTTCGTTCCTCCACAAATGGTTGTTAGTATCTAGAAGTGTATCAAAACTACGGTTGTGCTTTTGGCTGCCTAAGAACTCTGGTTTATTTGTACTATCTCCATTTCTTTCAGAAGCAAGAAACTCGTTGGCAGACCTACGATGGGGTTGACCTCTTCGTGGTATCGTTCCTTGATCCACTAAGGCATCGACACTACGATTGTGAGGAAACTGCCTGGAAAACCCGTTGAGTCCTTCCCTCAACCTTCCTTCCAACTCATTCATGTACTGTACATGAGTGTGTTTCCCAGGCTTGGTGTTTGCGTCTTGATGCTGTCTCCTCCTCCAACTCTGCTCATCCAACTCCTCGAGACTCTGGCCATTATCGCGCCACTGTCGTGAGTCACCCATCCCTCTTTCTTCGAGAAGTAGTTCCAGACTCCGGGCTCGAGGGACTGGTAAGGGTTCGAGCTCAGGAGCTCGCACTCTCTCTGAACTTCGGCCTGGTCCACCTCTGGCCAACCACTGCGCGAGATGCATATGTCTTTGGTTACACAATGCTCTCTCGGCGACAACGCACCGTGTTAGCTCGGACAGTTTTCCTTGGGTTTGTCGCTCCAAACTAGACACCCTCTGATCGAGGCGCTCATTTGCTTGGTCGATGTGAGCCTTCAGTTCCTGCTTGTCTCGGTCTAGACGGGCCTCCATATGCTGGAAGAAGGGAGCGCAGTAGCAGGTGTACCCCACACCCACAGGACCCTGTAACAAAGTTATCTTGTTATTTTTGATTAATTATATCCATATTAAATTAGTAAGGAGGAGTATAATAAATAAATTGAGCGTTCCTTTGAGATTATTTGTTATTTTTTGCATTGTATAAATACTTTTTAATCAATTTTTTTAAAGTCCAAACCATCCCTGCCATTGACCTAGTTTTCTGATACCCATTTGTTCAGTGTTTAATTGAAAACCCTTTAAAGATAGGTGTGGTCGCTATGAATTGTAATTAGTTGCCTCACATTTTTGTGTGCTTGCCATCAAGGTACCCTCTGTATTTTTGTATATAGAAGTTATTTTGTAAATTACATACCGGCTGGTACATGTAACTAAAATTTGTGTTTGCCTCATTTTTCTGAATTTTTCAAATCCCAGACTAAAACCAGTAGGCAAGAATAATAGAGAGGAAATGTAGCCTATGATATTATTTGTATGTGGATGAAACCACTTCTTAAAGACAATAGAGGTCTGTAGATACTGGCAGCAAGTCTTGGAACATTAACTCCACATACACCCCCACCTTTTTTTCTTTTGTAGTTTTAAAAGGGGCAACAAGTATGTGATTATGGTACCTTAGTGTAATATATAAATATATAGTGAGATGTGTTTGGAATGTAATCGTAACAACTATGTTGGGTAAATTCCGAATTAAGATGGTATGTAAACGTTAATGGTGGTAGCATGTTGAAACAGCGGAATAAAACGGATAAATTTGTCAAATTTTCAATGTTCTCATTTATCTTCTTTTTTTTTTAAATGGATATTCAAAATGATGTTGAATTATATTTATAAA
This sequence comes from Timema monikensis, assembly GCA_902151445.1. Taxonomy (NCBI): domain Eukaryota; kingdom Metazoa; phylum Arthropoda; class Insecta; order Phasmatodea; family Timematidae; genus Timema; species Timema monikensis. Next base: position 476,315 of record CABFVZ010000313.1, read on the forward strand.
ACGGTTGCAATATGTAGATGATGATTATCAACTACAAATATCTAACTCCATGTACTATCCTAAAGTCAAGCTCAAGGAGAGGCTAATAACTTCTTTCTATCATTGAATGATCACAATAAAACAATTATTTTATCTAATGTGTATTACAATGTGAGCAAATTGACTTGATTTTACAGACAGACCAGTAATATAGGTCAACTTCCTTGGCTTCAAATACACTTTCACTCTTTATTTCAGACTAACCGAGTGTGTGCAAAGCTTTAGTTCAGTCTAAACTTATCAGTTTGATCTGTCAGTCCGAAGTGATCATGTGTGGGGCCCTTTACATAACAATTTGATGCACCCACTCTCACCCTAGCATTAAGTGTAGCTTAGATAGGAAATACAGCCAGAACAAGGTGTCATATCGTAGTTCGGTGTTCTGTATTTGACTATAAAAAAAGTGGACTGAGATGGCTGAAACTGTTTAATCACATTTTAATAAAATACAACAAAATTGAGAAAGAATTATTTTAAGATGAAAACTATTAAACATATCCTAATTTTGCAGTTGTGAAGTAAAGAATGCAGAAATCTGCATCTCAGTGTGATTTCTGGTTTATGCGTGTTACATATCTAATTTCCCGGCCAAGTGGCCATGATATAGGCTCCCAAAGTGTGATTTATGGTTTAAGCGTAGTTACATATATAATTTCCCAGCTAAATGACCATGATATGGACTACTTAAGAAGTGTAATTTATATTTTAAGTGTAGTTATGTATATAATTTCCCAGCTAAGTGGCCATGATATGGGCTCCTTAAGAAGTGTGATTTATGGTTCAAGCGTAGTTACATATCTAATTTCCGTAGTTACATATCTAATTTCCCAGCTAAGTGGCCATGATATGGGCTCCTTAAGAAGTGTGATCTATGGTTCAAGTGTAGTTACATATCTAATTTCCCAGCTAAGTTATCATGATATAGACTCCCTAAGTGTGATTTATGGTTTAAGTGTAGTTACATATATAATTTCCCAGCTAAGTGGCCATGATATGGGCTCCTTAAGAAGTGTGAATTTATGGTTCAAGTGTAGTTACATATCTAATTTCCCAGCTAAGTTATCATGATATAGGCTCTCAAAGTGTGATTTATGGTTCAAGTGTAGTTACATATTTAATTTCCTGAATAAATGGCCTTGATATGGGCCATTAATAGAGTCATACCTTGCGTATGTTGCCAGCCAAATCAAGGTAGTATTGCTCTCCCTTCTTGAGAGGTTCATGGGGCAGCGAGTCCAGGTTAGGCTGGGGGAATGCTTTAGGGTCTGGATAGTAGTGGCACCCATATGGGGACCATTGTTTGCCCATACTTGTCTTCTGAAAGTGGACCTTATGTTCATTCTTTTGCTGTAAGCAAATTGAAACACACTTTTATTAGGTTCATCGTATTGTTTTGTTGTGACTAAGGATCTCTGGGAAATAATAGACATTAAATAAGTAGTGTTAGGTTTTGAAAACATATTTAAACAATATTGTTAATTATATTAAGTAGACAATTTCGTTCAATCAATAGCGAATCTGTTTCTTAAGCTAGGTATTCCGTGTTTGATTCCTGACATTACTGAGAAAAAAAATGTTGGTGGATTGTCGGCTGGAGAACAGATTGTGGTGTACCTTTCTAGGACTAAGCTTAGTTTGTAAATTATGTGCTGATACAATCAAAAATGTTATGATTGGGATAGTTGGCATATTTTGGTGTGACAATGAACTTTTGAGTTCTTTACGCCATAGAGTAAGTAACAAATTTAAGATTTACATTAACGTTTATTATGTTTTTTAATTACAACATCTTACTACTTCGTGTTACATGCTAACATTAATTGATAATTTAGAGTAAAGCTGGACAAAAAATATAACTAATATAAAAAGTCCATATCCAATAATAATCCATCGTTAAAATGTTATATCATGGTGACACACATTTTGATGTGGATATACTTAACGATTTGTGATGATTTGTACTGTGGTGTCTATTCGTTATTTTGGCCAAAGAGGTACTCGCGAGATATGAATATTTGATTTCCATTGGAGACTGTAATTTTGGTGCCTTGGCTTTGAATTTCTTGTAAAAACACCTATAAAAATATTTTTTTCCCCCGGAAATGCCACTAAAGCTTACATATCAAAACACAATGATCCCAAAATACCTTTTTCTTCTCCTTCTGCCTACTGCTACTGTCCTTGCTGCTGGTTCCACTCTCATTCTTGCCACGCTTCTTCTCGTTGTGTTCTTTGTTGGGAGCACTCTTACCAGACTTGCTCTTGTTGCGAGAACCTGGCGTAGAGTTCAGGATGATCAGAATCTCGTTCAGATCTTTGCGTGTGGCGATGTCACGAGCCGTTTCGTTTTGCTGGTGGACCAAACATTCTCATTTCATTATTAAATAATACCTTGGGAATATTAGGCACTAAGAGGGCCATATAAACATTGTGTATGTTGTGTTAATTTTAATAAAGTCGATCGAGTCTCTCAATTTTGAAAATTAAAAAACAAACTATACCAACAATTTTTAAAATTGGGGTTTCTTGACTACCTGCCAGCATTGTTTGTTCAAAAAGAGCAAAGTATATAATTAACATTAAGATTTTAGCTGATCTGGAAGAACTTAGTAAATATGATTCCTAAGGGAGTAAATTTATTTTGAGTAGGCACCAAACAATCAAAAGTATCCTCATGTATTAAATAGCTAATATAGTATGAACAGTATTCTGATAATAATTTCAGAGAGAGTGTTGGAAGTCAAGGAAAAGGTCTACACTAGTTTTATCTACTGGCAAAAGGCTTTCGATTGAGTAAATTGGAAGAAACTGATGGAAATACTCAATATTGGCATAAACTGAACAGAAAAGAGGGTGATTGCAAACCTATACCTGGGACAGTAAGTGAAGGGGAGAGTGAATGATGGAGAGACCAAAAGCAGAGGAAGAGGGAAAAGGCAGGGATGCTGTTTGTCACCCGGTCTGTTCAACTTGTATGGAGAGCAGCTAGTCAGGGAAGCCCTGAAGGGACGTGGCGACGCGTCATCAACACAGTAAAATACGCAGATAATCTACCATTGCTGGCCAAAAAGGATGGACCAGCTGGTGTAGGCAAGGAGGGAAAGTATTGTGCAGTTAAAGTATCTGGGAAATCTGCTGACAAAGGATGCTTACTGCACCAAGGAAATTAGGTCGAGGATCACCATGGACAAGGAAGCTTTCAACAAGAGGAGGTTACTGCTGACCAGCAAGTTGAGTTTGGAACTGAGGAAGAACATGGAGCATCGCGCTGTATGGAGCCGAAACTTGAACTCTAATGAAGATGGAAAAGAAATACTTGGAAAAGTTTTGAAATGTGGTGCTGTAGAATACTTTAGAAGAGCAGGTGGACAGAAAGGGTGACAAATGAAGAGGTCCTAAGAAGATTGTGTGACAAGAGAACCAGTTTGGATGTGATCCTTCGGGTACAAAGCAAACTGGACTGGACACATCCTTAGGAGGAACTGTCTTCTGCACAACGCCATTGAAGGAAAAAGTTGTGGGAAAGATGAGCTTAGGAAGGAGGAGGCAGAGTACAGGGTGCACTGGCTGACTAAGTGCACTTACAAAAAGAATGAACCAGTTGCAATAATAATGTATGGACACTATTACTACAGGGTTCTCGATGTCATCAAAATGTCTTAGTTATTGTTGATCTGTTTTACAAACCAATGGAATTGGACAAGCAAGAAAATCGACTTTGGTCATTTCCCTACTGGTTATAAAAACCATTAGGTAGGTTACCTAATAAATAACATTTCTACAAATATGAAAATGTAATAAATAATTTTATAATGTATGAACATGCGTGTCAATATCAATGTATCTATGATGGGAAGCTCACCTTGTTCTTTAGACTTTTATCACAACCCGCCTCCAGCAAGATCCTGGTCAGTTTCCTCCGACCCATCGCAGCAGCTATATGCAGGGCTGTATCCCCGTTCTGAACATACAAAAACAACAATCACAATGACGCCAATGTTTTATTGTTGTTGTTTTTAAATTATTTTATAAACAGCAACTTCACCTTGTGAAAAATGTTTGAGGATTTGGTAAGCTGAATTTACTATCTGACCAGTTGAAATTTGGTAAGCTTTTACACCCTCCTTACCCCTTTTCAAATAAGATAAACTATCAATAGCTTAGTGTTTAAATGTTAAAAATATTATCTTGGAAATATATATATATATATATATATATAAAAAAAATTTCACTCTAAACTAAATTTTTTTTAACTTTTTAAATACAATAATTTTCAGAATCTGAAATTTTAAATTAATAATTAATAGCAATTTGAAATAATGGTATAATTTTTTAATTTGTTTTTATAACAAAAGAGTGTATTTTATATTTTCACCCTTAGAATTTTTCTTCAAAATTGGGGGGTAGGGGAGGAGGAGGTTATATATATACTATCAGTGGCGTGGCGTGGAGTTTTGCCAGGGTAAGCAGAGCTTATTGAAACTGTAGCTGCAATATGGTATTTCCCACTTACACATTCTCTTCTCTACACGCCACACATGTGAATGTATTTCTCTTGATACCTGACTACTTATCTTACAACATTCCATGCCACTCCACTTTATAATTACTATAGCCGAATAATACTAATTTATATTGTATTATCATCTGCCTCTGGTGTAGTTAGCTTACACGCTAGTATCGTGTTAAGCTAAACTGCCAAGGACAGTGAGATCGAGGATTAAATCTCAGTTGGGTGAACTGGGGGTGATTTTTCCTAAATAGTTTTCCACTCTACCTCCAAGCAAATGCGGGTTCACTTCCTCTAAAAATTCAATCTTCCCTATTCATAACCATTAGCATTATTAGTACATAAAAGTATAACCCAAACAGATGGTAAGATGTGGTACTAAATAAATAAATATACCGTGTTACAATTTAGTTGAAAAAATATCTCTGGACAAGGGTAAATTAAACTCAATATCTTTGGCTTTACAAATAAATATTTTTTAATAACATATCAAAAAAATAAGATGTTCAATCATTGTTTCTGAATAAAAAGGTGTAGAGTATAGTAGGATATTGGTAGAAAGGACAGTATCTGATGGTAACAAAAACTACTGACACTACCTTCATATATTCATAAGTCAGGACATGTGTTCTTCATGTGCCACTTTTGATAGATATTATCAATACTTAAAATAATATAATTTGCTGCTGACGGGTAGATCGTGGCACAACTGCTGATAGTTTCTACTGAGGGTGGTTTTTCCTAAAATGGGTTCTACTGAAGGTGGTTTTCCTAAGATGGTTTCCCACTCTACTTTCATGCATATGCGGTAGACTACCAATTAAATGCTTCCTTCCTCATCCCTACCCCATGAGAATAATTATAATATATACTTAAGACCTGAACAGGTAGCAAGGTGCGATGATTAAAAGAATGTGTAGTAGTAGTAGTAGTAGTTGTAGTAGTAGTGGTAGTGGTAGTTGTAGTGGTGGTAGTTGTAGTGGTGGTGGTAGTAGTAGTAGTATAATAAGTTTAAATTTCCTTTATCATAGTGCAGGCCAACAGTCGTAAGACCTATAACAGGCCAGCACTGAAAGTACACAAGTACCATACAAATACAAATATTTACACGAGAAAATAAGATAAACAACAATGGCTAAATAAAGTTATATAATGATAAATAGTTACACAAAAAAAAAGTAATTAATATTGATAAGAATAAAAAATAGCAATAATAACAAATAACTAAAGATGATAATAATAATAACTACAATAATAACAAGGTAAAATTGTATCAATCTTGACCACAAAATAAGTTTGTATTTTCTAAAATATCTAGAATTGAAGGGGTTAATGCAAAAACATTATAACCCTCATTTTATGAGAGAAAAAATGTGTAGGCAGTGATTTCTAGTAGCTTGTCTCTTGAATTACATGTTGTTTTTATATTCAGTACTACCTTAAGGATAGCTAATATCCACTGACTATTTTATTTATTTTTTATAGATAGATTTTATTATTTCATAGAATTTCAAATAGCAAATACATTCCATCTAAATCTATTGGGGTTATTATGGTTTTCCCCTGATATTAAATCCTTCTAAATATTAATCAGGGGCTATACATACCTTGTTTTGATCCGAGACGTGGCATTTGGCACTGATGAGTATTCTCGTGACCCCAGCGTGACCGTATCTAGCAGATGTGTGCAGGGGAGTGTCGCCGTACTGAAACAACAGCCAAATTAGATCATTGTTAAATGTAGTAGCTAGACAAGAACTATCCCCATTCATGGTTATCACTAATTTCTTACTACCAAATTCCCTGTGTTTTGAAGGTTGTTTTTATCCAGGAGTTCCCATTTTTCAGGCTGTTTATATTGAGGGAAAAAGTAATAAAACTAATTTTTCATCAAACTGACTAGTGTGAAGTTTAAGTAACCTATGTCTAAAACTATATAAATTAAGATTGATGGGGAAATTCATATTCTGTCACTGCATATCCCTTGTTTAAAGGGTAATAAGCGGGAACCAGAATTTTGATCATCAAAAGCTGACCTAAAAATATGAACAAAAACTCGTAATAAATTCTCATAACTAAATCAAACACGCATTTTACACATGTAAAACTCAATGAAAAGTCTATAAAAACTAAACTCTTGCAGTCTGATGAATATAACAATGATTTACAAATATTTGTTTCAGATACTAGCTACCCCTTTCCAACGCAACCCTCTCTAGACTAGTTCCAGTGTTTCTCCAGGAATGTGTATTTTATAACCATACAAGCAAATAGGATACAAAATGCTTTGCCTACATTATCTCCTCAATTCCAATAAATTTGTGTTGAAAAGAACTATGTTTGATCATATATGCATTTATATAATATTAATAGTATTTTAATATATACTTAATTCAATATTAATGCCTTAAAATAACTAAAAATTACTTAAAAAATATAAACATTTCTACAAAAGTGGATCATGAAGAGAGTTCATGTAAATCTGAGCAATGGATGTGAAAAAAAAAAGATGACATGTCATTAAAATCCTGGCCCTGATAATAAGTCATGTTTGAATCAGCGTTCTTAATTCTTTAGTTCACTTTTTCATCCATCCAAAGACCTATTATTTTAAGCTTTCAGTTAAATGTCCTGAAATGAATATTCCAGTTCTTTTTCCCCCGGTGTTTTTCCTGTTTTTTCAGAAACGAAAAATTACCAGGGTTTTCCCAGTGTGGTACTGTACCCTACTCATTGTAATAATTCAAAGTTATATTAAAAAAATTCAGATATACAAGGTAGTAGAACCTGAGACCTTTGACTTTGATACAGGGAGAGAGGCATGAGCGGTACTCGATATCTACATTTTTAAAAACTGTATTTTTGCTTTTGTAGATCTTAAAAGGGACAAAAATCCACTAAAAGACAATATAATAAAGACTGTTTAATGTCAATCGAGCAATAACAAAATCATATATAAATGTGAAACTAAGATAAATAGGAGATTTTAGCCATTCAAGGAGAAATTATTTCTAAACTACCACCTAGCAAATTTTTTGGCTGAGCATTAAGAATTTATACACAATAATGGGGAACAAAATAAAATATGATCTTTCGGTAGATGCAATTCATAGTTATATATTTAAGAAAAAGAAAATTATACAAGATACATAATAAAGGAAGACAATATAAAAAAAAGGTAAGTTATTCTCCAATAAAAAAAACATAATGAGATGAATGTGAATTTTCCATATCTTTTATAATTTCTTTAATATTAAGTATAAATTAAGTACTGTAGTTAATATTCTTAAAACTGCTTTTAAAGATTCATTGGTGTGTCGAATAGAAATTTCATACACATCCATAATAATAATAATAATAATAATAATAATAATAATAATAATAATAAAAATAATAATAATCACTATGCAGATTTTCCTGCCATTGGCAGGGTGTCACAAATATAAGCCTCTTCATTTACTTCTGTCCTCCCACCACCTTTCTTCCGGGCTGACCCAATACATTCCTCTCCACACCCCTTCGCACTCTCTTCATCCACCTGTCCCTGCATCATCTTCCTCTTGTCCTTCTTCCCGCCACCTCAATTTCGAGCTTCCTCCTTGGAATCTTCTCTTCCATCCTCTACACATGTCCATATCACCTCAATCTCACCTTTTCTGTCCTATCATGCAGTGGTTCCCCCTTCACTCTCTCTGTCACTCTTTCATTCCTCACTCTGTCCATCCTTGTCACTCCCAGCCTAATACTCATCATTTCATCTCTCATGCCTGTATCCTGCTCTTATCCGATTCCTTCATCTCAGGTTTCTGATGCATACAGCAATATTGGGATACAGTACACCCTGTACATCACTCCTTTACACTTCTGCAGCATATCTCTACTTCAGAGCAGGCTTCTCCCTCTTTTTTGTAAATTGCCTCCACTTACCTCCTCTCGTTTCCTCCTCTTTCCTCTACCACACTTCCATAAGAATATATTTTGTAATCCTGGTAATTATTGTAGTTCCTTAGACCCGTGTTCGCAGCCTAGTACTCACATTGTTCTGCAGGTTAGGGTTACAGCCCGCCAGGAGCAGCTCACGGCAACTCTGGTTGTGTCCGTTCTGGCAGCAGAGGTGCAGAGCGGCGAACCCCCCGCAGTTCTTGAGATGGAGGTTGGCCTTCGCCTTGCAGAGACACTCCACCGTGCGACTGTAGCCCTTCCAGCTGGCCTCGTGTAGGGCCGTGTTGCCGTGCTGCAACAATGCAGGGGGATTGCCACTCAGAGCTGCCAACACTTGGGGGAAAACACTAGGACTACCACTCAGAGCTGCCAACACTTGAAGGGAAACACTAGGTCAACCACTCAGAGCTGCCATCACTTGGGGGAAAACACTAGGTCAACCACTCAGAGTTGCCAACACCTGGAGGAAAACACTAGGTCAACCATACAGAGGACTACCACTCAGAGCTGCCAACACTCGGGGGAAAACACTAGGACTACCACTCAGAGCTGCCATCACTTGGGGGAAAACACTAGGTCAACCACTCAGAGTTGCCAACACCTGGAGGAAAACACTAGGTCAACCATACAGAGGACTACCACTCAGAGCTGCCAACACTTGAAGGGAAACACTAGGTCAACCATACAAAGGCTACCAGTGAGAGTTGCCAACACTTAGAGGAAAACACTTGGTCAGCCATAAAGAGAACTACCACTCAGAGTTGCCAACACTTGGAGGAAAACACTAGGTTAACAATACAAAGGAGATTGCTACTCCAATTCTATCAACACTCAAATGAAATAATTAATAAATTTCCAAATTTCACTAAATTAATTGCCAGAGAAATTAAAAAATATCGTTAACAGACTCTTTGTGAGGGCTTAGCACGGCAAATACAACTCATTCTAGGATATTTTATCTTAACATACCTCTTTATATCCATGTTTTGCCACTTCAACTTTATTATTACCCTAAGGTCCTCTATTTTAGCATAGTAATTACAAGTGATCCTAAGGTCCTCTCTCTTAACGTGGTATACAGAGGGGATATTGAGGTGTTTTATGTTAGTTCTGTAAATCTATAACGGTGGTTCAATATATCTGCATGTGAAAGCTGAATTGAACTTGTGGTCAGAAGATAAATACATTACTTTCACTTTAGCCAGATACGTGCAATGCAATGCACATGATTAATTACCGGGTGTTTTGCAGGAAAGTTTCACCTCTGACAGGATTTGATTGATCTGTAGGAATATAGTTCAAATAAAATACATTTATTTTCGAAGAGTAAATTTTTCATGAAAACTTTTTTTTAGTGTTATGTTGGCTAGGCCTATATTCATTTTAATCTTCCAGAGGATTTGACATTATATTTGGGTTTGCCCTTCTACGTCAAATTTTCACATGAAGTTTCTATTTTTAGAAAATACCAACAGTGTTATTTTATAGGTATTGGAATGCCAGGCCTCCATCGTGGTTCGGATCCCACATTAAATTGTAGGTCCTCCATTTAATCTCACAATCACCCTACCATTACACATTAGCGTAAGTGCGTATAACCCGAACGGGTAGTAAGACAGCGGTGCTAATAATAATAATAATAATAATAATAATAATAATAATAATAATAATATAGGTATTGATAACATCTATCAAAAGTGACAGCTGCAGCCTGCAGAACACGTGATATGGCGTATGAATACGTGAAAGTGAGCTATTAAGTAGTAACTTTTCTAATTGTCAGATACTGTTTTTCCTACGAAAATTAGATTCTTATTTTGCAACCTATGAATGGATTTCAATAAGAATTGTAAAACGACCATTCGGCACAGAAATTAGACTCAAGTCCAGGACTGGTTTTGTTGTAGATTCTGTCCCCAATTAGTTAAATTAATTAATTTAATAATTGATAATGATTTTAACAGGTCAATTGTTAAAAATGGCTCAGTAAAATCTGACAACAACGCACATCATAGCCAGCGAAGAGTAGGACTATTTTTTTTTATCGCTCATTGTTTATTTAGTAATCTTTGGTTCTAACTTGTTTTAGATTTCATAGATTAGTTTCATTAACGTACATAGCTACATTTTATAAAACTAGTTTATTAACAATGTTTATTAACACCATTTTATAAAAATTGGCTGTAGGTCCTTTATTATGAGATGTATTACGTACCATTTAAATGGCTAAAGTCCAATGTTTATAGGAAGATAGATACGACAGCTATAAAAGCTACTAATTATGCTTTCACGTAATCATACGTCAAGTCATGTGATCTATAGTTGTCATTTTTGATAGATAATATAAATACCTGTAAAATATCACTAATATAACCCCACTTCGGTGACTGCATGGTCAAACGCGCTAATCTCGTGTTGTATTAGACTGCCGAAGACGGGGAGATCGGGGTTCGATCCCGGTCGGGTATACCGAGGTTGGTTTTCCTAAATGGTTTTCCACTCTCCTTTAAATTAAGCCTTCATAATCACTAACCAATTAGTGTAATTAGTACATATGCGTAAAATTCGAACGGGTAGTAAGACGCGGCGCTAAAAAAAACTTAATAAAATAGTACAATGGTTTCAAAATGGTGTTTCTATTTTCTAAAAGGCCTTCGCTATTAAAATTGGACCGTACCATCTCCGATTCTCATCACGGATTTTATAATGGCTGTCCCCGAAAATACCACTTTACTCTAAGGAGTATCGTTTGAGACTGTGTACTCATCAATCTACAAACAAGGCTGAGAGCTCTTATGGAATACGGACCACCCGATCTTACGGATACAGAGTATGTCTAGTGGCCATGCCTAAAATGTCGCAATGGAACAGAGTGGTTTCTATTTTGAAAGTGGGTCGCTCACCACGTTGTCCTGTCTGTTGACGTCTGCGCGATGTTTAAGGAGCTGTTTGACCACCTCCAGATGGCCGTCGGCTGCTGATCTCTGCAGAGCGGTACAGCCGGTCTGAAACAAAGACAACTTCAATCACACTTCAATCCAATCACCCTACCGTTTAAAGACCTACTACACTGGCTTCATGGTCTGAAACAAAGACAACTTCAATCACACTTCAATCCAATCACCCTAGCGTTTAAAGACCTACTACACTGGCTTCGTGGTCTGAAACAAAGACAACTTCAATCACCCTAGCGTTTAAAGACCTACACTTGGCACGGAGATTTAGAAAATATCTACACCCTAATTTTAGTAAGAACCACGTTCTGAAAGGCCTTATTTCCTAACAGAATCCTACTGTACAGTAGTATTTTGGTAGGATATAAGGTCTTTAAAAAAGCTAGTAGGAAGTTGGTTCTGAAAGGCCTTTTATCCCAACAAAGTACTACTATACATCAGGATTCTTGTACGAAGAAAGGCCTTTCAAAACGAACTCTCTACTAAAATCAGGAAATAGTAAGCTTGAATAGTCCTCCCATGACAAGGTACTGGGTTCGGACAGTCGTTATTTATTTTCGGCGCGTCTTACTTCACGTCCGGGCTATACGCCTTTGTACTAATTGTACTAATGGTTTAGAGATTAGGAAAGTTTAATTTATAGGAAGTGCACCCGTATTTGCGTGGAAGAAGAGTGTAAAACCACCCTCAGTGCACCCGAATGGGATCAAACCCCGATTTCCCCGTCATCGGCAGTTTGGTCTAACAAGAGAGTAGCGCGTTAGACCACGTGGCCACCGAAGCGGATTAGTTTTATTTAAATCAAACAATAATCGGGGGATGGGGGATAAGCGCTTCAGGGCTCAAATGGTGTAAGGCGTCAGTCTATAAATAGATTGGAGTGCCGATGATGGGAGATCGGGGTTCGAATCTCTGTCAGGTATACTGAGGATGGTTTTCCCTAAATGGTATTCTACTCCCTCTCTCAACGCAAATGCGGGAACGCTTTCTCTAAATTCAGCCTTAACAATCCTTTACACATTATCATAAATAGTATTTATGCGTATAGCCCGAACGGATAGTAAAACAAGGTGCTAAAAAAAAAGAAAAATTCACCATCTCATATCTCTTTATCTGGGCTGCAAAATAAACTGTACCGAATCTTCCTGTACCAACGTAAAACCGGTTAGTCAAACGGATGAAACCTGTTCCGGGCCGATCTTTGCCGGATGAGGGAACATCTATTGGATCGCAAGCGACTCCCCAAATGTCGCACGCATGATGAGAAAACAGGTGAGGATTTATGGGGGCCCCCTGAGGAGGTTTGGTCCAATAATTGCCGGGTGATGCCCCTGTGAGATTTATAGGTACTCACACACACACACACACACACACACACACGGATAACATTTATACAAGGTTGTGTTTCATGGAAGACCCAGTTTACACTACAATTTATTAACAGGGATAATGAATACCTTTAAGAACAGCGAAAGGTTAAGTCATCACCCCATGGGTGATTCCAACGAAAACAACGTCTTGATAGATATAGCTTTAATTTGGTTGGCCATTAGTTGGATGAATTATTCGGTCACACACTAAGAATAGATGTAGATTCATTTTTAACGTAAATATCCTTGAGTAATATGTAAAATGTACAGTTATAGTTGTAAATACTGTAAGGCATGATAAAATATTAGTTGATAAAACTAATTTCCTAAGAAATTTCAATTAGTTTTAGACATTGAACTGATATATCTAGGGCAGAGGTCCCCAACCTTCGTGTACCTTAGAGCACATTCAAAACTAACGATAGTGCAGCGGCTACCAATCACTTTTACAAATAAATTTATAACCGATCATAATTCATAATGCAAATAACACACACACAAAAATACACATTATTGATGTGAGTTTAAAATTTTAAAAAATATTATTTGAAATTTGCATATAAAATAATGCAAATGGTACACACGCAAAGTTAGTCCAAAACCAGTTTAAACAATTGAAACCATTTTCACCAAACCAAGAGTCAATGTCAATAAATAAATAAAAAACGGCTATAAATACGATTTTAACAAGACCAAAATAAATACAAAAGGAAATATTTAACTACTCACCACCATTTTGGTGTTTAGGGTACATTTAAAAAATATATATTTATTTTGTGTTCATTTAGGCAACAAAGCTAGGTAGACCCATGTCAAGATATTTACAAAGGAAATAGGAAGTATTAGCATGGTATTAATGAGTATAATGATAGTTCCGAGTAATAAAGCACATTTTTAAAATGAGCTGGCAAAGAAAGAGTAATGATAGAGAGGGATTGTAAAGAGGGGGTGGGGGGAGGGGGGTCTTTCAATCACCAACTTCTTGAGAACAGAATACCTGGAGATATGCACAAACTTGATTTTTGTCGGAAACGTGACAGATTAAAATTATTAGTCAATAACTTTTCAGCTGTGGTCAAAAAGTGATGGGCAGACACAAAAGGCGCGGGCATAGGGTTGGAGACCCCTGATCTAGTGGATCTTCGACTATTCACCTTTTACATAAGATAGTTAAAATAAGAACACGTTGGGAGGGAGAGGGGATACTTTAACTGGACCAAGTGACGACTGATAGAATATATATATGAATTTTCCCACGCTGTTGTGGAGTCTATAGTACTGTCGGCTGCAAGCTACAAGCCATGAAAGGTTTCAGCACAGTCATACTACGACGTTCTTCTCTTCTGGTTATTGGGTATCGTTTCCTCCTCTGAGAGGTCCAACGAGAAAGGATGTGCGTGGTATGATATGAAATATCGCCCGGATTCTAAATCAGGGCTGTACAAGTGTGGTGCGGGCTCTGAGGTAAATGAACGCTTTCAATGGGCCCCATAAAAATACGACTATATAACCAATAATTATTATAGAGCCATTCACTTTTTTTTNTTTTTTTTTTTTTTTAGCACCGCGTCTTACTACCCTTTCAGGTTATACGCCTATTTACTAATACCACTAATGTGCTAGGGATTAGGAAGCTTTTATTTAGAGGAAGGGCATTCGCATTTGCGTGGCTGGAGAGTGGAAAACCGTTCAGGGAAAACCACCTTCAGTGCCGATCTTCAGCAGATTAATATATTGCGATAACAGCGCCTTGAACCATGCGGCCACCGAAGTGGGTAACTGCTTACCTTGAAGTAAGGTGATTTTAAGGGGACAATCATTGATTGGCCTTAATGTCCTAGGCTGATGTTTCCTCAGATAAGATTAATAAACTAAAGCAATCAGAAATTTACAAGAATTAAATAAAAATGTGTTAGTCAAGTCAGTTTAATTATAAAGCATTTAAATATTAAATCTGAGCAAGATGCACATAATCATAGACAAAGACGGGTATTTTTATTTTTATCACTTATTCTGATTTTTTTGTCTAAGCATTTGGATCACCCGCTTCAGTGGCCAAAGGGTCAAAGGCATCAGTCAATCTCATGTTAGACTGACCTGCTGAAGACGGGGAGATAAGGGCTTGAATACCGACCCGGTCTACTAAGGGTGTTTTACCCTAAATGGTTTCCCACTCTCCTTCCACGCAAATGCGGGTTTATTACTTTACCTCTAAAATGCTTCCTTCCTCATCCTTACCTCATTAAAGTAATTGTCATATAGGCGTACAACTTGAACAGGCAGTATGTCGAGGTGATAAAAAAAAACGAATGAGTTGCCAGTCACTCAATCGTCAGGTGTCAAACTTGCATCAAAGCGTTAAGGTTTGGCGTTTCTGTCCTAAGTTAAGTTAAAGTAATTTTACAATAAAAAAAATTACTGTACAATTTTAACACGTGCATAATTATAAGCTACTAGCCCCCTTCCCCGTAAAAAAATATTATAAAGAATCCTGTAAAACAAAGCTTCAAACCATCCATCATGTCAATATAAAAACAAAACTTTTATTTTACTTATTTTTTTTGAAAATACAGTCCTACCATCACTGTATAGCCCCTTACCTCCTATTTTCATCCCATTCCTCTTTCCTCACCCCTAGCCCCCCGCCCCCTTCATTAACCCCACTTTCCCTTCAACAACTTTTTTTTTTCCAACGACTATATAATATACTATCGACATTTTTATGAGGAATAAACTAAATTTTCAAAATAAAATATATCCTATGTTACTCGCTGATAATGTAGCTTTATATTGGTGAAAGAATTTTTAAAATCGGTCCAGTAGTTTTAGAGTTTATCCATTACAAACAAAAAAAACG
>CABFVZ010000313.1:492026-502561 GCA_902151445.1 Timema monikensis
AGATTTATCTGATTACCAAACCCTTCCTTCACCTCTGACAAGACATCTTGTGAATGTGGGGAATGCCAGGCCTCCACCGTGGTTCGGATTCCACCTTAAACTGTAGGTCCTTCATTTCATCTCACTATCACCCTACCATTACACATTAGCGTAAGTGCGTATAACCCGAACGGGTAGTAAGACGCGGTGCTAATAATAATAATAATAATATTAGTATGGATAAATAGTGATTCATTGATTTCAAATCATTACAATTCATGAGTTTGAAGGGGTCAAACTGGATATTTTATCCTTTTCATGTATCAATGTAAAGGTAATGTAATTAATGTATTGGGTTGAAATTTAGTATAACTAGACATTATCTTGAATTGTACACGTTTAAACATTTATAATATGTTTAATGTATAGGCATTTTATTATTATTATTATTATTATGATTATTAGCATCGCGTCTTACTACCCGTTCGGGTTATACGCACTTACGCTAATGTGTAATGGTAGGGTGATTGTGAGAAGAAATGGAGAGCCTACACTTTAACGTGGAATCCGAACCACGGTGGAGGTCTGGCATTCCCCACATTCACAAGATGTCTTGTCAGATGTGAAGGAAGGGTTTGGCAATCAGATAAATCTGTTCCGGGACTGAGTATTGAACCCTGGACCCCAGCACAGAAGTCCAACACCTTACCCCTAGACCACTAGGTCACCTATAAGCACTTTAAAAGTGATAAAATTACATCATTTTTAATCATATAATAATACTGTTCTTTTTATACCTCGATAATTTGATTTTATCTAACTTTTTAGTACACAATATAGTTATTTAGAATTAGTTTTTTTAACCTAGTTTCACTCGTTAATATTTTTATTAATGTGTTCAAATTGATCGTTGAAAACATATATTTGAAATGTATATTCCATGAAGTTTCTTGTTTTGTCTGTACTGATTGTACAGACAACACCGACTATCAGAACATAATATGCCCAACCGAGAGACAGGGTAAAATAATCCCAAATAATGACACCCAGATAAAGCGGACGCTAGCTACATTATCTGGTCAGCACTGCTGAAATGAGCCTAGACATTGCTACTTAATATCTTTTCAGAGATAACGCCCCTTATAGCCATATTTGTTAAATTCCCTGACAAAATGTTACAACTCAAACACTATTGGTAATTTCCACTGTCGAATGACCTTAATAATTCAGGAACGCCAACAAAAGTAGTCGATCTATTGCGTCTCAACATATAGTTTTTCATCAAGCTCAAGGAAACAGAAAGTGTGTACGATTTTTTTTTTTTTTAAGTATCCGCTTTGCTTTATTTTCAGCACGTTTAACACTAATTTTGATAAAGACTTAATTAAACGGTTATAGATATAAGTAGGGTAGGTTAGAATAGGATAGTAAAACCACAGTGACGATGATGAACAAATGGGAATTCCCCCCCCTCCCCCCCGCCCCCCTTTTAGTACACTCTACCAGAGAATCGAACCACAACCTTCCCGTTACCGGCAATCCAGTCCAATGCCATCTTGACGCTTTAGATCACATGACCACGGGTACAATATCTCCTCTATGTCTTTATAGTTATTGGATCATTTTAAATCCCCCCCTCTTCATATATATATATATATATATATGATGTATTTATTTTAGCACCTCGTCTTACTACCCGTTCATGTTGTAGGTATGCTTATACAGTCGAACTTGGTCATCACGTCATCGAAAGGGCCAAACAAATGTTGACGTTACGTCAGAGTGACGTTATAAAAGCGGTACCAACAGAACACTTTTAATAGCTTCTAAGGAAGAACATTTCACGAATTTATAAATGAAGAATATATTTTTTTAAATGTAATATATTTAAATAACTTACATATAGGTGTGTAATTTTATTTTGAACTCTCTTTTCTCTAAAATAATTTCTTTCTGTCGTGTTGTATAGCTGCTGCACTGAATTCAACACATCGGCAGACGTATCTTTTAATGTACGTAGAACTACTACCAAATTACTACGCAATGACTACCAAAACTAATGTTGAACCTATAAAACACACAAAAAAAAACACCTTGGCTTTGAGCTTAGATGCGCACATGAGACAGCTCGGTGACAATGAAGGAGGGTTAGTCCTCTCTTCAATTTCACCTTGAAGCGCCCACGATTCCCGCAACCCTTTTCCCTGACTTTGTTTTGCCATTCTGTCTATTATTAGATCAGCACACTGTATGACCAACACATTCCCAGCTTGTTATAAAATATATACTTATTACGAATTGGCCATTTTTCAGTTTTTTTTTACATATACGTACATTAAATACAATTTAAAGTGACATATCTAAGAAGTTTTTGACGCTACAACCTAGTGGTGGTGACGCTAAAACAGAGGTTTTTATAACGTTAATAGACGACAGTTTGACGGGACTGATAAAAAAATGACGCTACGCCCGAGTTGACGGAATAACCGAGGCCGTTATAACCAAGTTCGACTGTATACTAATTACGCTAATAGTTTTAAGGATTAGGAAGCTTGTATTAGTAGAAAGTGTACCCGCATTCATGCGGATGAAGAATGGAAAACATTTTGGAAAAACAACCCTCAGTACATCCGACCGAGATTCGAATCTCGATCTTTACGTCATTGACAGTCTAGTCTACTACGAGAGTAGTGCGTTAGAACATGTGGGTCTATTCATGATGTCGCATTAGATTAGACCGTTTAACTCGCCAATAAATTTGTATAAAAGGATACGAAAAACAAGAAACTAGGTCTCACGTTGGACACTAGACCGACCTAATGATAGAAAACCTTATCAAAGCGAGAGAGAGGCCAATACCTGAACAGGCGCATAGCCCCGTCCACGAAGAATGTGTCCAATGATGTATGAGCAGTTGCTCAGGTCGATTCTCGATTATCCGTGTCCCATATGGTAGCTCCTGTCAGAGAGGCATATGCACAACATGCAGACATTTCAGAATCAGTGTATGAATCATTTTAAACGAAAGTGTACGTCTCGAACAGGACTCTGCATCAATATTTGGCTAGGCCTAGTATCAAAATCCACTTCCGGGGGCTTGCGCAACCCTTCTACGACAAGATGGCTGATCCCACCAATTCTCTTTATCGTGGGTTTTATAACTATATGTGAGAGACGACAAATGTCCCGCGTAAGTGCTTGCATAAGATGTTGATCATTCAGTCCACCGTATAGTAATATCACCATACATATATCAAGAAAACCTTGCATTATTTTAATTTTGTGTTTAACAATTTTTTTTAATATCCTTCGTGAAATACAGCTCGCCACTTTAAAGAAAGGTTAAAACAAGACCATCTACAATACTCAGACCTTAATGCATAATAAACATGGTCACAGTATAGGTTGAACGAAAACCAAATACTGTTTGCCATTGAGTATATATATAATAATTAATAATATACGCAATAGTTATTATATACTTATTTATAAATTTATTATATTACATAATATATTATTTATATATTATATACTCACTAGTAATATATTTATGTATTATATATATGCAATGGTTCTGCTATGACAACTTGTTTGCTCTCTTTAAATGCATACATAATTTTATGCATTTAAATTTAAACTAGTGGACATTTATATGATATATTTTGCACTAATTAAGTTATTATTTATAACCAATCACAATTACATAAGATAATGTTAAAAATTCAGTCATAATATCAGATCGCTAGAAGGAATGTAATTAAATAAAGTGCACCTACTGTATACAGCATTATCAATACTAAATACGGCATCGTCAATAGATTTAACACAAATTATTAATTAAAACACATATGACATATTGACAAAAATAAAAAATTATAAAGTACCCTGGCTCCTACCTGCTAGAGCGCAACGGGTATTTGCTGAATTTAAACTGCTTGCGCTTCTTCATTTTCTCTCCAAGTCCATGATCACAGGAGTCGTCCTTCCTTTTCCCACTAAGATTTTTAGCCAATTCTTTGGAAGTGTTCTTTTCATTTAACATTTTGGTGTAATTGTTAATGAAAATATTACTTTACTTTCACGCAATTTTTTACTAATACTTTCATAGACACACCACACCTGCACAGCTTTTCAAGATAACTAACACTAATTTCATAAATATGAATCCCCAATGTTACGATTGCATCTCGCTGATTGTTTAGTTTCAGAAATTTAGGTTCATATTCACTGCTGAGCAAAGTTTGAAATAACGCGTAAACATTTAAACACAGGATGATCACAAAGGGAGAAGGAAATTTCAGCTCATCACGATTAAGTTCGGTGAGATATGAAAAAAACTTCTTTATCACAAACCAACTGCATTTCTTCATTGGACTGTAAAATTAATATCTCCTCTATGTCTTTATAGTTATTCATTACAGTTTCCATGTTTATTTAACCTTTCAATCACTTTCTTGCTGGTTTAATTTACAATACACACCAGAATTTTCTGTGATTCTTGATGAACTGAAACTTGAGATATGTCGTATATTACAGGTTCTCGATACTCCAGATTATCTGATACAGATTCCCTGCTACCTTTTTTAACTGTCGTAGTAAAATCATTCAATTGTATTTCTCCAAATTTAGCTGATTTGGGTTTTCGTACACTCAATACCTTCAGTTTCCTTTCAGATTCAAGAACTTGTTCTGCGGAGACATTATAGCTACAGCCCCTCAGTCTTCTATAGACACCAAATATTCTTTCTAAACTATCGGTCTGTAATTTAGCAGTCAGAATGTAGGCCCAACCATACGTCTTAAATACATATTTGCATAACTCAACTACTGATCGAATAATGTGGGTCATAGCAATGTACGTATCATTAGTAAATTTTCCTTCTGTGTCTGATGAGTGCCAGATATCTAAATAAGTTCGTAAATTGTGAAGGAACACCAGTTTTGAATCATTAATGCCAGTAATTGGAGTAGCATCAACATTTCTGGTGTATTTCCTCTTCATTGAGTGTTTAACATTACTAAATGTCCACCACTTAGCAAATAATTTTAAAAATTGAACAGTTCCATCACTGACATCAATACCTTGGTTTTTCAATGTTTCAAGAGCCACTATATTCTTTAAATCAAAAATATTAACAGCTAAGGAGACATTCTGACGCTCAATATACTAAGGGCATAGGGCTTTTCTAGATAAGCTTGGTGCGAATTTTAACAATATATTTTTTTCTGACTGAAATACATTTCAAAGATCTGAAAATTTTGTCTCGGTTGTTGTATATTTACACACAACGCTTTTACCTTCATTAGTATTCGACAGAGTATCTCAAATATAAAACACCTGTTCCACATTTGGTATAGTAAATGTTTCATTACATCTGTTCAACCGGTTAATTACGGATGCACTTCAGAATATGAACAGTGTCAAAAATAAGAAAAATTGGCCTTGAAGGACTGGCTGGATTTGCTATACAATTTTTAGGACTATCACCATACAATAGTTCAAAAAGCTTTCTATTTACACGATTATTGTCAGAAACTAAACATACAACATGAAACCCAAGTTCATTCATCACATTCGATACTTCAATCGTGAGCTTATATACTGTATCAGCTTGTAGTTTTTTTTTTAACAGAGAAAAGACCAATTACAGCTTTGTTTTGTGAATGCAAAGAAGAAGGCACAAATATTTGCATAGTCGTGGCTGCATCTATATCCACACAGTTTTCTGCCATTGTCAATATCTTTCCTCCTTTATATGTTATTTTATTATTAAGATAAATTTCATCTAGCATAACAGACACCACTATGTCCTGACTCTGAAGAAATTTACTTTTTTCTTTCAAAAATGATTTATATAAAGCTCCTATACCTATGATAATGGGGACAATTTTACCTAAGAACTGTTTCAAATAAATATGATGTGGCAAATTCAAAACATATGTACCTATTATAAATCGATATGCACCAGGAAATGAATAATAATTGGGGTGAGGTGTGAATAAGGAGGCAGGAAGAGGTAATATACCCGCATTTGCGTAGAAGGAGAGTGGTAAACTATTTAGGAAAAAAAACCTCAGTAGATCGTCCGGGTTTCAAATCCCGATCTCCCTGTCATGAGAAGACCATTATAATACGAGAGTGACACTTTAGACCATTCGGCCATTGAAAAAGGGTTTAATTCGTTCTCAACCCGCTTCATTGGTAAAATAGTTTGAGGCGTCACCCTCTAAATAAACTGGATTGCCAAATACGGGGATATTTGGGTTCAGATCTCTTTCGTTTTTATTGAGGTTGGTTTTCCCCTAAATGGTTTTCCACTCTCCCTCCAGGCAAATTTATGCACACTACCCCTTCATTAAACCTTCCTGATCCTTAACACACATTACGTGTAATTAGTACTTATATGCGTACAGCCCAAATGGGTAGTAAGACATGATGCTAAAAAAAATAGTTCTTGTACTTTCCTTCTGGAAGTATAATATGCGTGCATTTGGTCGACAGAAACGTCGAAGTTAAGTCTAAAACCTATGTTTCGTGATGGCGGGAGGGAGGGTGAAAGGCGTGGCGTGGCTTCACAACCGACCAAAGTGTCCTTCCACACCAACAAGAACAGTTGGATCACGGAAACCGTAGATGGCGGCGCAAGCTACCGAACAGGTCTTGTGGAAAAATCATACGTTTGGAAATATCAGTTCTCTCGAGAAAAAGTAAAATTATTAAGGTAATATATTCAACGCCCCTTCTAAGATAATATATAGATTGTTTATTAATTGCTATATTTTCTTAGTTTTTGTTATGAAGCCGGCAGATTTCTATTGAAAAATATGAATTTTATCTATTTTTGATCACTGTTAAAACTATAGAGGAGGGGTATATATATATATATATATATATATATATATATATATANTATATATATATAAAACTTAATCAACATGCTTCTATTCTTGAACAAACCGTTTCCAAAAATAAAATTGCAAAACCATGAAGATTCTTGAAGATAACCGTTTGTTCCCATGGCTCTGCATTTCCTCGCCAAATGAAAAGCACCAATCACCATAATAATTTGAAACACAGAAAGAGGTTTGGTTTCATGGGGCCACATATATTAGAACCGGAGCCACTAGAAGGCGGGGACACCCCTGCACCTCCCATTATTTCCCTCCTCTTCCTCCTCGTCTGTGAGAAGGTGGACCACTAGCCAGTTGAGCCTCCATTGTTCTGCATCAAGCATTTCACGCTTTTATTCATCCTCTTCTTATTGGCGAACTCTTTGTAGCGCCGTAATTGTCTGTCGTCATCTACACTAACTTGACCGCCACGGCAGAGAGAATAATGGGAGCAAATAAAATAATAGGCCTACTATTAATAAACAGTTTTCGTCGAACAGTTGTGTTCATGTTTCAACCAAACCATTTACAGAAACACGTTTATAATGAGCTACCGACATATCATTACGTTTTAACAACTTTTTCAGACCCGCTTTGGTGGTCACATAGTTTAAGTCCTTCTCACAATAAACTAGACTGGAGATGGTGGGCAGATGGGGTTTAGATTGCCAGTCGGGTGTACTAAGGTGATTTTTCCTAAATGGTTTCCTACTCTACCTCCAAGAAAATTAGGGAACATTTCCTCTAAATTCTACCTCCCTTCAGTCCTAACCCATTGAGTATGTATGTGGATAGGCCGAACGGGTAGTAAGACGCGTGAACAACGTACTACTCAACCAGATAAGGTGGTAAAGATCATAAAAGGTAGAATTTTGGAAGAAATGTACCCACGTTTAAGTGAGGAAAAGCGTGGTAAGCCATATAAGAAAAATCACTTTCAGTACATCCGATTGAGATTCGAGTCCCAACCGGTAATCCAGTCCACTGCACGAAAATGACGTCATGAATCGTGCTACCACTGGTGTGCTCCACCCCCCCCCCCNGTATAATTGAGCCCATGGGCATACTAACCAAAATTTCTCAGGTGTCATTCGGAAATGAGAATTAGTTTATTTTTAGTACATAGCATTTTGGTAGGAAATTTTAACATAAGTGGAAGGAAGGGGGTTGTGTTAGCAAATATAGCAAGTAGATATGTCTCAGCACATTATAGCAACACCGACCAGGTAAGGAAGGGAGTTAGAGTAAAAACAATAAAGATAATGAAATAGCCATGTCAAATATATATTTTTAATGATCAATTCAAACATATTAATAAAATTAAAGAGTGTAGTTATGTTAAAACACAAATTAATTCCATATAAAAATAATGTGTACAACAAAATGAGATAAAATCAAACTATCGGGGTATTTAAAAGATCAGCATGTACTGTACATATGATTAAAAAGTATGTAATTTTACAACTTTTAAACTGATTATACATAAAATATATTTTTCATTTAACAGATTATAAATATTTCACTCTATGCACCTCATATGAGTGTTTAATAATACTAAATTTAAACCCATTACATTAATTACTTTACCTTAACTGGTAATGTAACGCATAAAATAGAGAGTTCTACGGTTTATACCTTGTAGGCCACCTGGCGGTCTAGTAGTAGGGTGTGGAACTCCTATGTTGGGGGTCCAGGGTTCAATCCTTGGTCCCGGCACAGATTTATCTGATTGCCAAACCCTTCCTTCACCTCTGACAAGACGTGTATTAATCACAACTTGTGAATGTGAGGAATGCCAGGCCTCCACCGTGGTTCGGATTCCACGTTAAACTGTAGGTACTTCATTTCATCTCACAATCACCCTACCATTACACATTAGCGTAAGTGCGTATAACCCGAACGGTTAGTAAGACGTGGTGCTAATAATAATATACCTTGTGAACTGTAAGTTAATGATTTGGAATCATTAAATCACTATTTAAAGCTCATAATACATTTTGTTAAAACTGTGCATTAACTTATTTTATTTCCGAAGGACCCTAAAAGCCCAACAACACCTCAGCAGCCCTGCCCTGCCCCCTGACACACTGTCACCTGACTGTAAACACCTGCCGATAGATATCTCCACAGAGGATCATAACGCGGTACGTTTAGTGACTGCTGTAATTGAGATATTATCATATTCTTGATCTGACGGACGAACCTTCATACGACGCCACAGGTGATAGTATTGTTCCCAAATGCCCGATAGTATGACGCTAACACCGCAATATATATTATCATTTGGGTTCAAAGACATGTTAGATTAAAGTGGCCAGTTTTTTTTCTTGGTATTTTTGGGAACAGGCATTTTAAAATCACTGATGAGAGCTGGAGAAAATATACCTTTATTTTAGGAAGAAGTTAATTCTGGAAGGCCTTATTATGTACCAGAATCCTAATTTATAGTAGTAATTTTATAGGATATAAGGACTTCCAGATCGGTAGTAGGAAGTCTATTCTGGAAGGTCTTTTATTGTACCAAAATACTACTATAGAAGAGAATTCTGGTACATTAATGGCTTTCTAAAATGGGATTCCTACCCAAATCAAGGTATATTTTATATAATACAGGGTTAATGAGTTTAAATATTTATGAATAATTTTATCTAGCAATAACGAAGTTAGTTTGAAGATTGGTAAAATAATCCAGTGGGGAAATATGCATGCTATTACTCGGTCATTAAGTTGTTGACATCTCACCTGCTTTCAAGAAATGTAAAACTCAGAATTTACAAAACAATAATTTTACTGGTTGTTCTCTTTGGATTTGAAACGTGGTCTCTCACTTTTCATGATAAAGCAAATGTAGGGTGTTTGAAAACAAGGTGCTTAGGAAGATATTTAGTCTAAAAGGGTATGAACATACCTAAGAGTGGAGTAGGTTATATGATGTGTTGCATACCCTGTCCTCACCACAAGACATTGTTAGGATAATAAACTACCGTATATTACGGAGGAATGACATGTAGCATGAATGGGAGAATCTAGAACCGTGTTAAGAGTATTGACTGTCAAACCTAATGAGAAGAGACCATTGGGAAGACCTAGGCTCAGATGAGAGGATAGCATTAGAATGAACCTGAAAGAGACAGGGTGTAATGTGGTGGACTGGATAGTAGTGCTAGCTCAAGATAGGAATAGGTTGTAATGAGATGGATCCAGTCGAGTCTGCTGAGAGTGATTTTTCCTAAACTATTTTCCACCCTCCTTCCACGAAAATGCGGGTGGGTATATTACCTCTAAAATGCTTTCTTCCTCATTTCTACCCCATTAGAGTAATTTAATTATCATATTTGGGTATAATCTGAACAGGTCATAAGACGGGGTGATTTAAAAAAAGTAGTAATATACATGTTAACTTTATCGGCAAAAAACTATATTTATCTATACTTATAAAATAACATGTCCTGATTGATTGACTGACCGCCTGCCTGACTGACTGACTGACTGATTCATCATCGCCGAGCGCAAACTATCAAGGCTACAAGCATGAAATTCGGTCTGTATATTCATTTTGTTATGAAGGCACCCACTAAAAAAGGATTTTAGAAAATTCCACCCCAAAGGGGTCAAAATAGGGGATGATAATATGTATGATAATATGTATGAAAGTCCGTCATTTT
>CABFVZ010000313.1:503775-515093 GCA_902151445.1 Timema monikensis
GGGCAAAGACCCTTAATCACCGTTGACCAAGGTCAAGGGATTCTTCCCCGGGAAATATTTGAACACGGGTGTCTCTAGTTTAGAACAGTGGTTCTCAAACATTTATGATTTCCCCGTATCAGTATGGATTTTAAGCAAATTTTGCACCCCTCTACTATATTTTTTTTTCAACTTATCCATATCTTTGTTTGAATTTTATTATTAGGCCTATTATAATTTAGCACCGCGTCTTACTACCCGTTTGGGTCATACGCTTAAGCACTAATTACACTAATGGATTAGGAATTAGGAAGGTTGAATTTAGATTAAGTGAGTCCCAATTTGCGTGGAGGGAGAGTGAAAAGACATTTAGAAAAAACCACCCCCAATTCACCCAACCGAGATTCGAACCTCAATCTCCCCGTCCTCGGTGGTCTAGCTCAACACGACTGGCGCGTTAGCTAACTACGCCACCGAGGTGGGTCTTTGTTTGAATATCCACCTTTACAGACTACTGCATATTTCTACTTCATAAATGTAGACCCGAACTATTCACAAAAAAACACGAAAATATAAAAATACAGAGGAGTTTCACCTACTCAAATTGTAATGGAATATCAAAATAAAGCACACTGCAGACTATCACAATACCTAAGTAATCAGATATTTAAGAAAAATATCAGGACTAAGCGTGATTTGAGCACATTCCTGACTGAATAAGATAGACATACCCTATTCAATTGGCCGAGTGTTATTAATTACGTATAGTCCACACCGATAGCATTTTCATTTGTCATTATTTGAGGTATTTGACGTGCACTTTCTGAGCCAAGTGATTATATCAGCGCTATACTTATAATATATTATTATTATTATTATTAGCATCGCGTCTTACTACCCGTTCGGGTTATACGCACTTACGCTAATGTGTAATGGTAGGGGGATTGTGAGATGAAATGAAGGACCTACAGTTTAACGTGGAATCCGAACCACGGTGGTGGCCTGGTACTTATAATATAAATTAAATCTAGACCGGGGAAACCCAAACTTTACCAATGAAAATGCGAGGAATTGAACACGGGACCCTTAGCTCAGTGGTCAAACACGCTATTATTATTATTATTATTATTATTATTATTAGCACCACGTCACCCGCCTCTGTGGCGTAGTTGGCTAACGCGCTAGACATGCTGAGCTCGACTGCCGAGGACGGGGAGATAGAGGTTCGAATCTCGGTCGGGTGAACTGGGGGTGGTTTTCCCTAAATGGTTTTCCACTCTCCCTCCACGCAAATGCGGGTTCACTTCCTATAATTCAACCTTCCTAATCCATTAGCGTAATTAGTACTTAAGCGTATAAACCGAACGGGTAGTAAGACGCGTTGCTAAATAATAGCACCGCGTCTTAATTACCGTTTGGGTTATACTCACACTAATGTGTAATGGTAGGGCGATTGTGAGATGAAATGGAGGACCTACAGTTTAACGTGGAATCCGAACCACGGTGGAGGCCTGGCATTCCCCACATACACAAGTTGTGATTAAGTCTTGTCAGAGGCGGAGAAAGGGTGACACGTTGTTGATTGAGCTAAGGTGTCGGACTCACAGGTAGCAATAAGCAAAGCAAAAAAAGAAGAAAAAAAGAGAGTAAAATGAAGTATTTCGTGGATCAAGCGTCCATCAGAACTTGGTGGGAGTAATAACGTGGATTGTTGAACTCGCGTTGTAATAATTAGGAACTTAAAAACTATTTATTAAATCTTATCACACTTTACACATTTCTGCTTGGAAACAAACGAGCCCCCCAATAATTTGATCATTGATATTTCAGAAACTATTAAGAGCCGTAAATTGTGAATTTAGTAACAAAAGAGAGATTACTATCGCAATAGACTGGACTGTCATTGACGGGGCGATCAGGGTTCGATCACGGTCGGGTGTAGTGAGAGTGATTTTTCCTAAATTGTTTCTCTCTCTCCATACAAATACAGGTACACTTTCTCTAAAGGCAACCTTTCTCATCCCTAGTCTATTAGCGTAATTAGTACATAAGAGAATAATGTGAATGGGTAGTAAGACATGGTAATACAAAAAGTTAATAGTAAATAAGTAACGAAAGAGCCAATATTGTACAGGTTAGTATTATTAAAAGCGTTTATTAACACTTTCAATTGATAATATAGTATTACTAAGGAGATAATAACTACACATTAGTTACTTTTAATTACTGTTGTAAACCTAGCACAGGCACACTACCCATATCGCTGTGAAAGGGGAAACCTCAATTTTACAAATTATATATTATGATTCGGTCATGCTTGGAATCGAACCTGTGCCTCTATAGCTCAATAGGCAGACAAGCTACCCACTGAATTAAACCGTCCAACATAGGGTTTTGTGGTCTAATATGACAGCAATACTATACAGTTAATTTATATCTATAGCACCGCGTCCTACTACCCGTTCGGGTTATACGCCTATGTACTGATTACAAAAATTGTTTTAGGGATTAGGAAGGTTATATTTAAAGGAAGTGTACCCAGATTTGCGTGGATGTAGAGTGGGAAACCATGTTGTAAAAAAAAAAAAACTTCAATACACCCGACCGAGATTCGAAACTCGATCTCCCCGGGATCGGCAGTCTAGTCCACTGCGAGAGTAGCGCGTTAGACCACGCAGCCATTGAGGCTGGTACAGCTAGATTGACCACTAAAAAAAAAATCGTAGCGTGAAGCTAAAACTGTAGTTGGTGCTCCACAATGAATAAGAAACAAACTGTATATTTTATATAATAAACTAATTTACATGATTGAGTATTCAGTGGGCACAACTTGTGAATGTGGGGAATGCCAGGCCTCCACCGGCCTTTGTCCCGGCCTTTGTCCCAGCACAGATTTATCTGATTGCCAAACCCTTCCTTCACCTCTGACAAGATTGTATTAATCACAACTTGTGAATATGGGGAATGCCAGGTCTCCGCCGTGGTTCGGATCCCACGTTAAACTGTAGGTCCTCCATTTCATCTCACAATCACCCTACCATTACACATTAAGCGTAAGTGCGTATAACCCGAACGGGTAGAAAGACGCGGTGCTAATAATAATAATGATAATAATAATAATAATAATAATAATAATATTCAGTGGGTTTTAAAAAGGAGCTAGTTTATTGCTTTAAGTCTGTAAAAATGTTATACTGATTTATGTAATTGAGGTATCAGATACGACAGATTTCTACAGTCTCGTTCTCTAAAGAGTGAACGAGTAGATTTTAACGGATTCGAGTGACTATGTTCTTTACTTTCTTCTACTGTTTGCTTAAGGGTGCCACCTATTTGAAGGGACTCATCCTAACATTGTGTTATTTCGTACGAGAATGGTGGTTCTGAATTTTCAATACCATTAAATCAATTCTAAATTATTAAAAAATGTTGTGTTGTGACCCCATTAAAAATATCTTTATTTGTTTGAGGAACACTAGACATATGTTGTTAACTATTTACCCCGTTTTAAGGACTTTCCAAGTTTCGCAAGAAACGTCATTGTCCTCAACAAAACTTTTTTTTTCCATAATAAATAAAATATTACTCCAGTAGAAATATAGTTTAATTTTCTTCACATGGTGATATCAACGGTTTTTTAATATCTGTCAAAAGAATGTAGTCTTTGACGAGAAACTTTATAAATTAAGAGGAAAAGTTAAGCCATTAAATTCTATGTCCCTACATGAGAAATATTTGATTTACTTTGGCCAAAAAAACAACAATAATTTGCTATAAAATCTGAAAAACAAAACAAAGCCTGCCCTATTTTCACGTTCCCAACACTCCCACCCCAAGGGATGTAACGGGATAATCAATCAAAAGTATATAAACAAACGAATTAATATCGATGAACGAATCGAAATGAGGCATCATTGATGGTAAAGGAAACCGTTAGTATTCTCTACATGTCATAAACTCTTTAGTCTTGAAGAATTTTCATGGGGTTAGAGAGAATATATGATTAAATCGAAACCTGTTATAACTAATGGCAGGACAATGCTTTGTCAATTACCAACAGGGATTTAATTAAAATACTCGTTTAAACTAATTCTGTTCATACCAAGTTCGCAAGAAGGTTAGATTTATGTAGCTATAAATTCTATAAAATGTCTTGTTGTGAATAATAATATAAACCTTAATGTTATATCAATTATTACTATAAAAAAGGTAGATTATAGCCTTAGTGTACATTAAAAAAAACCGATTTTATCTCCTAAAATTGACTTTTATTTTGCTGGTTTTAATTTGTTATATGATCTTTTTTTATAACATTACGCTCAACTCAATAAATTTTAACAACTCTTGGCTTCAGTGTAAGGAATTAAAAAGAGTAGGGCCTAGTTGATGGGAATTATACCCACATTTGCGTAGAGACAAGATGGGAAATCACGGTAAAATAACTTTTTTTTAAGTATAGGATATATGACCGTGAGAGATGAAGTATCTAGTTGGGTCACCGTGTGTGGACTTTTAGCCGCTCCGTGGAAACAGAACTTTATCCAGGGTGGACCATGGAGTTATCCCCTGGTTGGAGAAATGTATATTTTATAGGTAATTTTTTTGGTCCATTTTGGTCATTTTGGGATTTTAGATCATCTTTTTCCTTGGTATTCCTCTTTTTACATTTATCGTAATTTTTGAGTCATTTTAAGGCAATCTTGTTGATTAAGTATATTTTTTAATACTATCGATATTTTACCAACGCATAAAATAATTTTTTCCAACAACCAGATTTTGGAATGAGGTGATAATGTAGACCATGCATTTTGTAGGTCCTCTTTGCTTGATAGTTTTAAAGACACATTCTTGGTGAGACACTAACTGAGCTTGAGATGGTTGCTTTTCAAGCAGATATTTGTAAATCAATATTATATTTAGCAGACTGAAAGAGTTTCGTTGTTAAATACTTCATTGAATGGATAATTTTTGTCTACATTTATAAAAGCACGTGTTTGATTTAGTAGTGTAGATTTATTACACCTCTTTGTTAATATTTTAAAGTCATTTTTTAAAATTTGAAGTAATTTTTTTTAACAATGTTTAGGCCATTTTATCGGTAATTTTTTGATCATTTTTAGGGAATCAAAATCCGAGCCCTGGTGATTATGTAAGTGTGGAGACAGTGAACATATTAAATCTATCTTAAGCCTAATTAACTAGACAATGGTAACCAAAGGAACATGAAAAATATCTATGGTACCACCGGGAAACAAACCCGGGACTTCTAGATCAGTAGCCGGGGGCGCTAACCATTAGATCAAGAGTCCGGTCACTACATTTACAAAGGTCACTACCCAGTTCATCCAGCCAGGATTCAAACTCCGATCTTACGGTCATCGAAAATCCAGTATATTGCGAGCCCAAAGTTTAAGTTGGTGTTGACGGCTACTACAAACAAACACGGCCGGTCGCGTGATTGGAGCATTTAGCGCTGATCCGGAAGACGAGAGAGAAAGGTCTAATTAGTAGCCCAGTTGTGCAAACAGTAGACCTCACTCCCTCCATTAAAAAATGCTAAGTACATCATGCTATGAAGTGTGTCATGTTCCCGTCATTGAAATTGATATTTTTTTAGTACCACGTCTTACTTACCTGTTCAGGCTCTACACATATGTACTAACACACCTAATTAGTTAAGGATGAGGAAGGCTGAATTTAAAGGAAGTATACCCGAATTTGCGTGGAGGGAGAGTGAAAAACCATTTAGGAAAAACCCCTCTCAGTTCATCCGACTGAGATTCAAACCCTGAATTCCCTGTCATTGGCAGTCTAATCTATTGCGAGAGTAACGCCTTAGACCATGCTTCCACAGAAGTAGGTAATAGTCGTAGTTCACGTGATTTAAGACGTCAGTCTCGCAATATATGTTGAAATAAAAAAAAAAAAATCTAGGTACTCGATCGATACCTTTAACTTATAAATTCAAATCACTTAAGAAGACCTATTAGGCTAAATGGAAAACCCTTTTAGCAACCATTCTATTGAAAAGGGTAACCAGATTTAAAAACTATGTAGGCCTATATACGTCGTTCGACCTAGATTCAAAGAATATCCCTGCCGAATTTCGTTAAAATTGGTCCACGTAATATACAGCTATTGCGGAAAAACCAAACATACAGATTTTTGAGGGGCCACATCTTAGAACGGCTAACCAGATTGAAAAACTATGTAAATGCGTCGTTCGACTTAGGTTATAAGAATAACCCTGCTATTTTTCGTTAAAATTGGTTAACGCATCCAACAGGTCCGGATGGACATACATACCAACTGTTAATTGGTCATGTTAAAACCAAAACTCGCTTTGTACGCTCAAAACTCTAACAAATGCGAGTTTCTCGTACAGAGCATAGCTTACAACAAACAAGCAGTAGCTTCTGTAATGGGCTCTGTGCACGCAGGAAACTACGTCACCCTTAACTAATGTGCTTGTTTGTAACCGGTTATTCCCGTCCAAAAGAAATTGTTTGGGATGTATTAATTATGGCGATATATTTTATCGTGGCAAGAATATAAGACTAAGCTATATTCTGATATATATAGGAAGTAACTTATTTGACAGTTATCAACGTTACTAATACGATTTTAGTATGTTTTACTTCAAGTTATCTGATCCGCGATGGTCACTTTTAATACTATCGATGAATCAGGTTACATAACTGTATCAAAAAATAAAAGGTTTACAAGGCTTACTCAGTAAAGTAAAAGTGGTATAGTTTGGAGAAAATTTAGTTTTCTATTTTAATATATATATGTGTATATATATAGTTATAATTTAGTTAATTTAAAAAAAAGTATTTGCTGTTTGGTGTAAATGTTAATTTGGAAAAAAAGAAGAAAAAAGTAACTATTCAATTAGGTGTGAACGCACGGCCTAAATTGGAAGGCGATTTTGTGTAATATTGACTGTTATGAGTTGCGAATGACAAAACGAGCGTTGCAAGTGGTTTGGATTATTCTATAAACAAATAAACTAGAAGAACTGATAACAAAAGTGCTGCCAGAATTCCTTAGTGAGAAACCAGGCCAGGGGGGCCCGGATAAAAAATAGGGGAACCAGCCATCAGGGCTGACTAATCAACACCGAAATCTACGGGTCACTAGGGGACTACTCGTACTAGTACACCGGTTCGTCAGGACTTATCTTGAGGGCTGCCTCTCGAGCCCAGGGTACAGGAGTTTGAAACTATGTAGGGGACAACTAGGAGTCAGACAGGCCATTGGTTATCCCTAACAACAGCTCGTTTTGTCACAAGCTTCCGATTATTATCCAAGTTAAACCCAAGTTTAACATCAATCACGATCTCACACAAATACACCCCATCCCCTCCGCCTTATCTTCAGCCATAGCACATCCGGACAGATTCCAAGGCCCACATAACAGAAAGGGGTGGTGGCACATGTAATTATAAAATTAGTCATGATTGATGTAATGGTACGACCTATATGCCTACAAGTTTTCCAAATTAAGTTAACTGCTCTTTGAAATGATATGTCCCCCACAACAGTGGAACGAGGACAAATGCGTCACCGGTATTGTCTGGTTTTCCAATAAAAGGGGAAGTCTAGGCTCAAATTTCAGTCAAGTGTACCAAGTTTTCCCCCCTCATTTATGGTTTATCACTCTTCCTCCACGCAAATGCATGAACACTTTCTCTGAAATGATTCACTCCTCAGTCCTAATAGATGAGTGTAGATATGGATGAGCGATAAGCCGCAGAGAACGGGTGATAAAAGTTTCGAATTTGACTCCTGTTAAATATCATATCTGTCTACCATATATGTCTTGACGTATGAATAAATTATAATAGATTTAATAGCTTTTTTTTACTGTTTGATGAGTTTCTTTTTACCTGTACCAATGAGCACGTGGACTAAACTATCAGTTCCATCTTATTGCTGAGGGGGAGGTCATCGATCAAATCCCGACTTGGTAGATCAAGGTGTATTTTCGCTAAGTGGTTGGTTCGCCCTTCTACCTCTACGCAAATGCGGTAGCACGTTCCCAAAATGTTTACTTCCTCATCCTTACCCTACTAGTGTAAATATGTGGATAGCCCGGGTGGGTAGTAAGAGTTGAAGCAAAAAGGAGGGGTGAAAATTTACCTGCTTCGGTGGCCACATGGTCTAAAGGCGTCACTCTCAAAAATAGACCACCGATGACGGGGAAATCGTGGTTCAATACACTTCCTCTAAATTCAACCTTCCTAATCCTAACTCATTAGATTAATTAGTAAATAAGCATATAGCCCGAACAGGTAGTAAGACGTGGTGGTAAAAAAAAAGTAGTAGAGAAGATAGGGGAATAACCCTTAAAGATTTTTTTTCTTATCGTGATCTGAATGATTCCTTCATTCCTAATGAAAACCAAAAGGGAAACGGAGCCCCTCGTGCCCCACTAGAAACAACAAATTGGACCTGTTTCTCTATGTGTGACATTAGACAAGTCTTCCGTTTACAAATAGAACCTCAAGGTTGAAATACAACACTTCTATGACACTCGCTTTGTTTATTCAGGTGGACTAAAAGAATGACCGAAATTAATTTACCTGCTTGGATTTCGTTCCATTTCATCCATCAACCTCGAGATAAAAAAATTGTCTTCACGGCCATTTTAAATAACCGCCTCACATATAAATGAAAGAATGTCATACATTATTTTCGAAACGGAATGTTACTTAATAGCTCGAATCACGTACCGATTAACCGTGATATCAGATACACGATAAATCTCGAAACAAGAGATAATATTGAAGTGCAGTTTTCTGATTAGGATTTTTTTTAAATATGGTAAAATGGTTTCACTCGTATTAGTTCAATTGTTTTCTACAAGATACAGCGCTACAGACTTTCTCTCGCCTTTATCTTGAAATATACATTTACTGAAAACTCACCTGTTTCGGTGGCGTAGTTGGCTAACGCGCTAGTCGTGTTGAGCTCGACTGCCGAGGACGGGGAGGTCGAGGTTCGAATCTCAATCGGGTGAACTGTTTTTTTTTCCTTTCCCTAAATGGTTTTCCACTCTCCCTCCACGCAAATGCGGGTTCACTTCCTCTAAATTCGACCTTCCCAATTCCTAATGCATTAGCTTAATTAGTACTTAAGCGTATAACCCGGGTGTGTAGTAAGACGCGGTGCTAAATTAAAAACATACTAAAAACTCTTTAAGTTTTGTGAAACGGAATAACAGGTCTATACATTGTAGAAAGACTATACCAAAGATCATAAATTAAATAATATACAATGTTACTAACTTACTCTATGGCATTAGGAACTAGGAATACTGTAACAAAAAAAAAAGAGAGAGAGAGAGAAACATTTTTGTTCACCAGAAAGTACAAGAATCAAACTCAATTTCTAGACCTGAATTAAAAACATTTGTTTGAGGAAGGTTAGATATATGTTTATAGGCATTTACTTTGATCAAAGAACTGCTACAATTGATGTGAAATATCTTTTTAAATGATCTAGTGTGACTTTTCCGTGAATTTGTTTGAAATAAAAATTCAAATGTAATGGTTTGAGTCTCATAAAATTTAAAATGTTCGAATATTTTAGCGTGAAACATATTTTTGAAATAATAAACCACTTTTTAAACATAAGAATTTAAGTACGCCAGCAACGTGTCCTAGGGCTCCGTAGGCGGTCCCCTTAAGGAGCGACTAGCTATTTTTTTTAGACTTATGTTGGCATAACTATTCAAAGAAAAGAAGAAATAGCCACAGGTGTAATTATGACTCACATGTAGCAAAACCTCTTTTTATAAAGCACTGTAATTAAATTTTTTTTTAAAGAAAATAATATATTATGACTGTATTTGTTAATATTTAATGTGTACTTGTAAAACCTTTTTCTATGTTTTCATTACAATGGATAAAATAGTCAAAGCTATTATATATGCTTTTAGTGAGGATTACTCCATCCAGTTATCATATTCTGAAAATTTAAAAATGACACCTGGACACGGGAATCGAACCTCAGATCATTGGCTATGTACACCAATGCTTTACCACTGAGATATCCAGGATTCGTCCTGTGCCCAGGGTAATTCTTCACTCATATTTTAAGGCAGAGTCTATTATTGAAATGCGGAAATCGTCGGCTATAAATGTGTGATTTATTAAGCTCACGAACTATCAGATAACGCAGCCACGTTTGACTCGGTAGTTGGCTTATTGCAGCCACTTGTACAGTTATTATAATTGTAAGGAATTGCGTATTTAAGAATCAAATAGCCGAAGCTATTATTTATGCTTTTTAGTGAGGATTACTCCATCTAGATATCATATTCTGAAAATTTAAAAATAAACACGGAACGATTCATAGATAGCTCAGTGATTAGAGCATTGGCGTATTAAGCCAAAGGTCCCGGGTTCGATTCCCGTGTCCAGGTGTCATTTTTCAATTGTTAGAATTTCATTACTATGCCAAGTGGTAATGTATGTGTGGTTTTCATGGGTGCTAAGTACTACATTTACAATAATTACGAATACGAGTTATTGCAATAAAACCTTTTTTCAAATAGTATTCAGGGTGTCAGAAATATTAGTGCTATTAAAAAAATGAGGCCGTTGCATAATTTTTAAATTTCAATTCTACACTTAATTGAAATATATGGTCGAGGATCTGTCGTTCTTTATATGTGAGTGGTAAATCAGAGTACTTCATACACACAATTAGGCCTATAAGATTAGAGGAATTGGCCAAATACAAAAGATAAATTACACATATATAAGATACATGATCAAATTATATATCAATTTTTCTTTTCAGTGGTTGCACATGACATAAATATAGTAGGTAACCTGGTGGTCTAGGGGTAAGGTGTCAGACTTCTATGCTGGCGGCCGGGGTTCGATCCTCGGTCCCGGCAAAGATTTATATGATTACCAAACCCTTCCTTCACCTCTGACAAGACATCTTGTGAATGTGAGGAATGCCAGGCCTCCACCGTGGTTCGGATTCCACGTTAAACTGTAGGTCCTTCATTTCATCTCACTATCACCCTACCATTACACATTAGCGTGCGTATAAACCGAACGGGTAGTAAGACGCGGTGATAATAATAATAATAAACATGAATATATATTTATGAAAAAATTTAAGGATTTATTTGAGAAATAGTTGGGTAGTCAAATTGTTTCCATACTATTAAATATTCGTTTATACCCACACATATGTATTAGTATTATTATTATTAGCACCGCGTCTTACTACCCATTCGGGTTATACGCACTTACGCTAATGTGTAATGGTAGGGTGATTGTGAGATGAAATGGAGGACCTACAGTTTAACGTGG
>CABFVZ010000314.1:0-96914 GCA_902151445.1 Timema monikensis
TCTCACAATCACCCTACCATTACACATTAGCGTAAGTGCGTATAACCCGAACGGGTAGTAAGACGTGGTGCTAATAATAATAATGCTAATAATAATAATAATAAGAATACTAAAATGATTCAACACTAAAATCCTCAGTAGGGTCCCCGACCGTTCGGAACAGTGACGTCATCCCTCATATTGGTAGATTATTGTGATTCCAGATGGTGTGACGCAATCGGGATCGTGTTCAAACCTACCTGGGCGCTGTTCCGGTTTCTTCATTCTGAGGTCATCGACCCTATTTATGGTTCCTGCCCATTTGATTTGTTATAGGAAGTGTGTCCCATTTTTTTTTTCCTAAAATAAATTAATTTCAAGTAGTTTACGTGAGACAAATTTTAGAAAATTAGAATTATTTTGAAAATGGGCTTTGAGATTATTAATCTTAAAATGGCTGTTTTTGAGTAATTTTTCATGAAATATAATAACATATTTGTACAAAATATAAGGGTACGGTAGTTTACAAGTAATTTTTTAACTCCTCCCCCCCCACCCTCCCAACCTTTAATATACTATATGTAAGATTGTGTCGTACCATTAAATTTTATTTATCAAATAAATATTGATTTTCAATAAAATATGACAGTTTAATACCGCCCAAAGTCATGAACGTGTAGCACCGCAGGACAAAGTTTTTGTGTGGGTGAGTGTACAATGTGTTCGGTAGGTGCTAACTCACGATGAAAACTTGATGATAAGTGTTACCCCCTTTTACCCCTCCTCCCCTCTTTCAACCTGCAGACTAGTACAAGATGGGGGAGTGAAAACTCCCCAAGGTAGGCAGAAAAGTCAGGTTCCCTTCTTCCCCAAGTCTTATTTCCACATCTCAAAACTCTAAATAATTCTATTCGACTGCTTCGTTCGTTCAGTTGGCTGACTGCTTTGTTGCGTAGCTTGACGAAAAGCAATTTCTTTATCTCTCCCTTCCTCCACCCTCCACCCGCTATTTTTTTATCTTTCTTTTACACCTTATTCTTCTCCTCCTTCATTTTAACTTTATTTTAACCCTCTCTTGTACACTACTTTTCTTATGTTCCGTGAAATTGTGTTTCTCAGATGGTTGTTCTCTTAACGTTTTCACCTGTTACAGCGACGAATACTTTTAACATTCCTTCGACTGTTTATTTTTTACAATTTTTTTTAAAATATACTTGATCATAAATTTCTTGTTTTTTTTTCACCTTTAGTTATTTTTTTCTGTTAATTATATAATATTTTGTGTAATGTTTGTACTTTTCCCCTTTTCTTCTTTGTTACTAGCTTTTACAAACCATATTCCCTAGCGTATTTGAGATATTAATTCAAAAAATAAACTTGACATTTTGTTTTAGGGAACGTTAACCAACCATAGATCCGTAACTGTGGGCCCATGGGAAAAGGCGTCTGTATAATATTTTCTAGTTTTATTGCAACGAGGAGGTTGGGGTTTGTACTCCGGCCAGGTATCCAGAGTGCGTTAGTCTATATGTAAGAGTTATCCGTATTCCTTCAATAAAAATTTCAGATTCACCTTTTTCTAAATTCTACCTTCTACATTAGGCTACTCTTCTAGTATTGTAAATATGTATCTAACCCTAACATGTAGTAAGATGTGGTGAAAAAAAAAAATCTCTAAAATACCTTTATGGGTTCGGCCATGTAGCGTTGTCGGTGTGAAGCGGGATTGGAGTTAACGTGACGTGGTGCTATGTTGCGACCAATAGGAGAGTATCGTAATGAAGGTTACGTAACATTCTTATTTGTGTGTAGAAATGAACTGTACACGTCTGTTTTTATGAGATAAACAAGTTTGTTTAGTCGGATAATAGTTGGAAACGATTTGTAGAATATATATATATATATAAAAAAAGTCTGACATCTTAGCTCAGTCGGTAGCATGGCTCGGGTTCGATTCCCGGCATGGACAAAAATTTATCATTGATGGAAATATTGGTTTACTCTTTCACATTGATAAATTAACAGCCAGGCACTGGATGTTGTGCCTTTCCTAGTCTTAAGTTAGATTATAAGACACATGAAACTACGACAGGCCTAGCCAGCTGACATTGGAAGATATATAGCTTGAATAAAAAACTGACCCAAGCCATAGGCTGGAAACAGTAATGGATGTAAATGTAAAGTCGTGTACTGATATAGTAAGTTCATAAATTGGACGTTAAATACCTCAAACAAAATATGAAAAACCATATCAAAATAACTAAATCAAGGGAATTTTTTTTAGCTATTTATCTTTCACTTTCTAAATCGATTGATTATATTTGCATACAATTTAAAAATTGAATCAACTCAAGAACCTCCGGTCGTTGATTTATCACTGTGAAAAGGGAGAATTTTGATTTGACCATTAATACACTTTTGGGATGTAAAGGGAATCGAACTTGTGGTCCTTAGCTTAGCGGGAAGACGCGTTACTGACTGAGATTAATGATCAAACTGTGTATTCAAGCATATTGATAGAATTTCACCACATTAAACACGATAATGTAAAAATTGACGCCAACTGTAAAAAATAAGAGAAGTGGAACATTTGATTTGGTGCATGAATATATGAAAGTAGATTAAGTGACGCTTTTAACTGTTAGGTAGAGGTTTTATTATGGTGATCTGAAGTTGTTTTTTTTTAATTTTTTTTACGGAAGACCAACACAAGTTCGACTCCGTAACTCCGCCGGTAGCGCGTCTGTCTATTCAACTAAGTGGTCTCACGCTCGATCCCCAAAATGGCTGAACATTTAATAATTTTTAAAGTTGACCCATCCACTAGACCTTCACATTGTTGACATAAAGGCTGGGAGATCATGAGTTTCTGGCCTGATGTAGATAGAGGAAGGGAATATTATAGTGAAAATACCATGAAGGGGAATTGTCCTTATTACACCTCTTGCGATAAGAACCCTGACCAACCCTAACCCCTGTACTACTACTGCCAAGTTCAACTCACGTCTAACGCTACCTATACAGGTTTACAAAAAGCATGTCACCATGAAACATACTTAAAAAATAAGCTAATGTGCGTCAGTGGCCATATAGTTTAAGGCGTACCTCTCACAATAGATTAGACCACCGTTGACGAGATGATCAGGGTTTGAGTCTAGGTAGAGTGTACTGAAGGTGGGTTTCCCTATATGGTTTTCTGTCTTCTCTCCACGAAAATGTGGATTTACTTCCTCTACATTCATTATTCCCTAACACATAAGCGTAATTAGTGCATATAAGTACAACCCGAACGGTTAATACGATGTGATGCCAAAAAAAAAATTAATAGTAATAAAATAAGCTAGCTGGCTCGTTGACTGATTATTCAACGATTATTTTTTCAATGATAATTCTAAACCGTAGCTTTTTATTTAGCTTTTAGAAATATAAATACAAAATTTAATTATTCAACTAATTTACTGTAGGTATAGACTAATATTTTTTCCTATTCTTATTTCAACTGAAAAAATGACCGCTTTGGATATCTTTTTTCACACTTGTATAAGTGTTCATGAAAAAAAAAAAATTAAAGTCAGTTGGTTGGTCATTGTCTAAAGAAATCGCTTCACGTTTTAAGAAAAATGATTAAAAATCCCCCATTTTGACTTTTATTAAAATATAAAATTTTTGGGCACTTTCTAGCTGTATAAAATTTTGATGAATATTTTTAAACATAAAAATAATTGGTTAGATAAAACCCAGATAGTCATTGTTGAAATGAATAGCTTCATAACATAAATATTTAAATAATTTTATTATTAAAACTCGTAGAAAAAATGTTTTAGAAACCAAACTAAACATTGCGGTGGTAGCTGGTTGATTAACAAGCCATACATCAAGTCAACCCGATTCACCTCTCTTCCACCCCCCACCCTCACGCCTCGCAAACACTTTTGACAGTAACCGTAGCGTCGAGTAGTTTTTCTCTCTTTATGCTTCGATGCTGTCAAAACCTGAAGTACTTCAAGATTTATAGCCATGTGTAAGAGCGCCCTTATTCCCTTGTAGGTTTTCAGGGATGTTTCTTTTGGTTGGTAAAGGGGAGGGAAAATATCGAACAAAGTTTAGAAACACATTTCGCTTCAATTTTATAACTTTCTAAACAAACTTTGGTTGTGTGATTCACTTTTTTTTTCCTTCCATAGCATAATATATGTTAAAGTTTGTACCAGATTTAAAGTTTACTGTTTTCTTACGTGGTTTTATTTGACAAAATGCGCTTTTACCTTTAGATACACTTGACATAACCCAGGAATGTAGTTTATTTATAAAGCCAGTAAAACACATTTATTATATTATGTTAAATCAATTTAAGTTTAAAAAAAAACCTTTAACTCCTTTAACTGAACCTAGAATTCAAACGGTATTTATAAACTTTTTATTGTTTTTATAATATTAAAGTTAATAATGTTTGTAAGACAATTTCTATCAACTCTATTTTCATCTTGTAAGATAGTCTAAAAATAACATATTCTTTAGACAAAGTTTAAAAAATGTTGGTATTACAAAAATTCAAATACAAATAGTTCAAGTCGTCCTCGACTTAGACTAACTACTTGATGATACACGTGAAGGAGAGATTGAATTTTGAATAAATGCCCAATTATTCACGTGGAGAGAGTATGGAAAACTACACTTAATACCACTAGTAATGATCTGAATACCCGTCTCCCAAGTCATAAGTCAGTGAAACCCTATCATTTAAAAATAAATTGATGTGATCGATTATATATTGATAATATTTATTATAAATTAATATTGATATATTGGAACATACATTTATCATATAAAACCATTTAAATTATAAACTATTTTGTATATTTGTTTTTTTCAAAATTTTTGGAAAAACATTTCAAGATTTTTAACCTTTGAAGATGCGTTTAATTGTTTAACAATAATGTATTTCATTTAATTGTTTTGTTAGCGTATTTATAAATTCTACACTCTAGAATTTGTTAGGTTCAAAACTGAAATAAATGAATATTTTTGAAATTGAGAGTTCTCCTAGATTGAAGTCTTCCATTGAAACAGAATTCGAGTCCTATTCAAAATATATGAAATTATTACATGAAAATGGGAAATACCTCATTAATTATATTTTTATGGAAATGGATAAAGTAGAAAAAATACTTTACCCTCTGAACTATTTATCTTAAGTGTTCATACATTTAAAAAATTGTATTTAATTTACAGCATATCAAAAATAAAACTTTGATTTTCTCCGAATTCTCATAACTTATTTCGTTGACTTGTGTTCATTTATCACTATTGCAGCACTTCAAAGTTAGGAAAACGTCTCCAACCCCCAATCCCAACCCCCCTTTTCGTTCCTTCGCTTGAGTCAACAAAGACACAACTGTTGCCAGGCAACACACACTGTAAGATCTGAGAGTAGAAGCCGAATCAAAACAGTGAACTGAAATTGAACACAAGAGCAAGAAGGAAAGAAAATGTAAAAAGCCAAGTTATAAAGTTTATATGAAACAAAGGATTAACCCACCCCAAAAGAAAAATCTTGAAAACAATTTCGTGAAAATAATCATTTCACATTTTTTTTACAGTTTTATAGAAATCATTGAAAATTGTGCTATAATAAATAGTCTAACAGAAATTCATACACGCTCAAAAATCAAGTGGATTTATAACGTATTAGCAAAACTGTCCAACAATAGAAGAAGAAACAGGGGAGAAGGAAGATAGAATTTAAATGTCGATACGATACAATTTGTGTTGTGACCCCCCTATTAAATGGTACCATTTGGTTCACAAATATACATTCTACGCTCCTATATGAGTTACCATTTGTTTCTAGGGCATTTAGGTCTTTAAGATTAACACAAATATGTGGATTTTAGGACTTTTCCTAGAGGAAAGTTTCAGTTTTCACAGTAGTTTATATGTGTGTGTGTGTGTTTGTGTGTTGTATGTGTGTGTAGACTCATAGAAAAGAGTTTGGTGCTCATTCCAGTAAACATCAAACTAATATGTACTATTAAAGGTTTTGTCAATATTCAGCCTTAGCCGAACGTCTG
Source organism: Timema monikensis (assembly GCA_902151445.1). Taxonomy (NCBI): domain Eukaryota; kingdom Metazoa; phylum Arthropoda; class Insecta; order Phasmatodea; family Timematidae; genus Timema; species Timema monikensis. The sequence goes on from CABFVZ010000314.1 coordinate 6,051, forward strand.
ATATCTTAGTATCTCAGCTACCTGGGCATCTCCCCTTAGTATGAAATATTCTGCATACTAGTTTGCCTAGGTTGAAACCGTAAACGGTATCTCCTGAAAGATCTCCAAGTAACTTTTGAACGAGAGTTTGATCAGATCTTATGACCGAAAGAGTTCCTATTCCCTCTACACCTAGCACCAAGGTTCCTTTTCCCCTGTTTTTTTCTCTCCCTCTCTTTCATTCTCTCTCTCTCTTTCTGTTTCTACCAAACGAGAACTTTGTCCGCCGACATCGTTAAATCCACTAATTTGATGAGAACATTTACTGTAAAAAGCACGTTTTGATTCCCAACCCACCACCCCCTATCTCTTCCCACATCTTATCGAATAATAATTGATGAGTTAGTATTTCTAATGCATGCGAAGATATTGGGTGTTTCAAAAGTAATTTACTTATTTTTTTTAGACCGGAGTGATGCAATTTATTTGAATGACTAAAAAAAGGAGGGTATCTTGAAGTCCTCTACTTAGGAAAAGCTCACAAAGATGAGGTAAGACGCCTCTATATATTTATAGAATGTTATGTCTCTGGAGAAATAACGTGTTTTTGATGGAGGTGAGAAAAATATCCGCAGTCACTATGTCTCTACATAAATGCGAAAAGGGGTTAAGTGAGTTTAAAAAAATAAGTTAGGACAACACAATTAAAATGTAGATAGTTATAATGGGCGTTTATAATTTAATAACCTTTTTAAACTCTTAAAGTACATGTATACATATATTAGAGTCTATATTTAAATTGGAAAATTAAATCCAGTCTGAAGAATTTATTATAAGGTAAAACATAAACATATTGTCACAGTTCATAAATCAATAAAAGTATTATACTTCATTAAAGATGTGTCAACATCTTGCTTATTTAATATCTATTAGGCTAGAAATTTATACAGGCCCAGGTTGAATTAATTAACCAATATGTATATATTTAAATATAATATAAATATTATTATTATTAGCACCGCGTCTTACTACCCGTTTGGGTTGTACGCACTTACGCTAATGTGTAATGGTAGGGTGATTGTGAGATGAAATGGAAGAATATAATTAAGTTTGACCTTATAAATAACGGATGCCATGACTAATCATGTCCAATACAGAAATTTTTTAAAAAATTAATATTATTATTTAATAAAATAGTAGTAGTGTTATTTTAAAAATAGACACTCACCTATTACCCTTTGATAAGATATTTATAGATAAAATTGTTTTTTATTTCTAGTATTTATTTTTAGGCACTAAATAAATAAAAACCCACATCGGTGATGGTATGGTCTAACGCATCACTCTCGTATAAGACTGGATTGTCGGTGACGGATTATAAGGTTTGGAATCTCGGTAAAGTATACTGAGGTAGATTTTAATAATGGTTTCTCAATCTTTCTCCACAATAATGTGGCTACATTTCTTCTAGAATTCTTCCTTACTAAATCCAATTCCATTAACTTAGTTAATATACGCTTATAGCCCGAACGGATACTAAGATGATGGTGGGAGGATTTGGGGGGGGGNNNGGGGGATACACATAATGAAGATATTAAGGCAAGAAACCTTTCGATGAGCTTAAAATTAATTCCGAACAAACGTTTTGAAACGTGCCCCAACTGAGAACCAAACCAGAGATTCATTAAGATAATTGAGAGATTAAAATTATCCAACTGATATAAAAAGTCGGTCCAAATAAAAAATAAAAAAGCAATTCAAAAGTTATAGTTAAGATATAAATTAAATCAGTTTTATTTGACATCGTCGTTAAAAAAAAAAAATCTACATGAATCATTTTTGCACGTTCTGGACAGTTTTGAGCTCGCTGTACTAAGAATATTTATGACATGGATACACTGCGAGTTTTTGATATCAGCGTTAATCCGGTTTCGCAGTGGTCAGGAAAGAGGAGTAAAGTCTCGCATTATTAATGATCCAGAACCAAGACAGTGGTCCGCTCCAACCGAATACATCTAACGAAAACACTGAGGGGGAAAACTACACGGTTACACTGTTGAACATTTCCAAGAAGGTGAAATATATATGGTATTATGTCATAATCGTAACCAATGTCATTTTTAACTTCAGATTTGAGGCTTTGAATTTCAAAAATGCATAAGAATCATAAAAAAATTAATTATCTACATGAAATATGGTATCTCAAACTATTCATTGGTTTACAATCAAAAATAAATATATTAAACATCATGTCTTACTACCCGTCCGGGATATACTCATATCCACACTAATTAAGGTAGGAATGAAGAAGGTATAATTTAGAGGAAATATTACCGCATTTGCGTTTAGGGTTATTGTAAAACCATTTAGGAAATATCACCCTTAATACACCTTGCCAGGACTACAACCCTAACCTCCTCCCTGGAAAGCCAACAAACAGGGATGATGCTCTAGCTTGCATGTCCACAAATGCTGGTTGTTTTCAATAGTTGCACTGCATTTTCACAAGTAATTTAAATTATATCTATAGCCAATTCTTTTTTTCTCCCCTCTTCTAAGCAGTCTAAAGAAAGCGGTTCATGGTATATGCGAACCAGGCATGAAGCCACCTAACGTAGAGCGTTGGTGCGCGAAGCCAAAGGGTTTGGGTTAGATACCCGCGTTAAGGTATCATTTTTAAAATATACATATCTTAACATTGTGAAAAAAATATTATATATATAGTATAGTTTCAGTGTGTCTTCCAAATATGTTTACATAATGAAAGTTAACGCCGAGATGAATACAATTGTATTTTAATTTTGTTGGGCGCCACTCCTAGGATATAGGAGAAAATAATAATAATAATAATAATAATAATAAAATACCTTTACCTCAACTAACTTTGACAGAGGCGCGATTACTCTTAATACTCAAGACCCCTGGGATACCTACAGGCGTTGAAAGAATACTTAAAATAAAACATGAACAATTTAATTAAAATGGATTGTTGGGATAAAATGCACTAATTTAGACTACAATAAAAATATATAGAATAGACAATTATTGAAACATTTTTATGTTTATTATTGTTTTTGTTTTTTACCACATCCCAATCTCCTGCCTATGGAATTCCGAATAAGTATAATTCTAATCTGACAAAAATAAAATATATGGTATTACCTATATTTTTAAACAAAAATATATCGCTTAAAATTACAATTTCTGAACTTGTTGAATGTAGGAGTTTAGAACATTATAATACTAGGATAAAAGAAAGATAATATAGGCTGAACTTATATAATATATAATTATAGTTTTAAATAAGACGAAAAAGTAGTATTGTTGAGTAAAGAGAAGAAAAAATCAATATAATTAATATTTAGACATAAAATAAGATTAATTAATTCTCTGGAATAGATAAAAGAGTTTGAATATATTTAGTCCTTTATGAAAGTCTTTACATAAATCCTGGTTTCTTGATAAAAGAGAAAAATATAAATTTAAATTTGAAGATTTAGCTTGATCTCACCAATGAATTCGTCCATGTTGAAACAGCACAAATTTCTGAAATTTGTTTCCTTATATTAATTCCCCCTTGTCCACAATTTAACAGAATAAACAATATCTAGTTCTTGTCCATACACTTAACTTTCCATTTGTGTACTGTTACACCACCATTCTGAGTCCTTTTATTTACGACCTTAAATAAGATAAAAGGGAGCGGGAGTAATCTATGAAACAAGTGACAAGGGAAATTATTAGCAATATTTAAAAGCAACAATATGAACGGTTTATTCAAAACAATAACAATAGAGCAGAAAATTTTACAAGGTCTCATTAATCAAACTGAGATATGTTGAAAACCCAACAAATAGATAATAACTTCATATCTTTAAATTGCGCAGATAATTTAAGAGAAAGTTATAAACTTTTAATATATCCACTATTCAAATGGGTCTATCTTGAAGAGACAGAACAATGTTACGGGTTGAATTTAGTACAATAAATCAAAAATATTAATATCCCACAGGATAATACATAAAGACTAAATAAGACCACAACGGGCACCTTCAAAATGTTAACAAAGTGTATTTTTCGTACCAAAGAATAAAGACTTCTAAAACGTTAACTTTACATGTTAACTTTCTATAAGAAACTTTAAATTACATGTGAGTTTGGCTAACAGACTTTAGTCAAACACCCCTGGGACTATCAGATCCTGACACAATATTAGGAAATGAAAACAATAACCATATTAGTAAATAATAGTGAAATTATATAAGAAGCAAACCATAGTAAAAGATTAGGAAATATACTAAAGTTTATTAATTTCATAATTAATCAAAATGATCAGAATATTACGTTACATTAAACTATATTTCAAAATGAAAAAAAAAATCTATGTTGAAGTTTACTAAATAATTACCACTATCCACAATATCAAAACAATTTAAATTTAATTGTTTAGTTCCAAGTCAATTAATAATTGTGGCTATCTAATGATTTAATACTCGAAAAGACTCTAGCGCCCAAGTGGCAACAGACAATATATAGACCCTCATTTTAAATTTAATGACCAGGTAAAAATTAATAGATTTAGATAATAGACCATTTACAACATATAACATGGCTGACTCTAAGAGTTAAAATTAATCAGAGTCCAATAAATAAATCGCCATAGCTACGATTCTGAAGAAGATATAATATAATTTAAATATGTTTCATCCTGACATTATCTAGGTCCAAGACATTGTTCCTCGGTCAAGCGATGTAATAAAATAGTCATTTTGGCATACACGCACATCACAATATATAGTGGGTTTCGTCGCAATAGAATACAGGTGGGAGAACTGAACACACGTTCGATGACGTCAATGCAGCTTTTTGGATGTTCATGTAGACACTTTGTTGACAAGGCTCCGTCAGACTTCCAACCATATCTTCAATCACCTGATGTTTTGAAAGTAGTTCATCTTTCTACCATCAGAGGGCAGGTGAATAGGTGAATAGTCATTCTCTAGTCGTGTCCAGACTATATTATGTGTTAGCGGAACAGGACGGAGTAGACTACATCTTGTTGGAACATCGTAGTTCGCTCGGCCCACTCGTCAATTTAGGATGATAGGTGTAGGCCAGTCTTGGTGTTGCTAGTTTCAGAAGATTCAATCGGTAAGTACACGAACAGTTTTATTATGTTGAAATTGATTATGTAGAGAGAATATATTATGATTCAGAATTGTTATATTTTGTCGTACCAACCTACATGAACTACAATAGAGAATAATACTATCGTAGGGATTCTATTAGTGTCTGTATAATTGTAGGGGTAGTATGAATTACAGAGAGTTGTGCGTAAATATCAGCATGGGGCGGGTCCTATTGTAACACAATGAACTGTAATGTTACAGTACTTGCACTTTATTTTCAAGCTATTGTTCCACTTTAAAATTAAATTTAGTTAGAAGCTACACAGATTTTGCTTCACGTTAAAATAACACCGAGGAAGAAGACCCTAATCTTCTTCAGAAAGTGTTCCAAGAATCAAATTTAAAAACGTTCTATTTTCTTCCAAGTCCAAAGAGAAAACTAAAATATTAAAACAAAAGATAAAATGTTGGCTATGAAATAGAGATGAATATAAATTAAAATGCAAATTTAATATAAAGATTGCAATTTATGTCAATTAATATGAACAATGTTTCTTAAAAGAATTAAATGTTTATTTTCATTTGTCAGAATTGAAATTCGCGCTAGTTTGGAAGTATTTACACCACGTTTTTTTCTTTTCTTATTTCTTTTACAATCGCGAGACCCGCCACTCACTTGTTTGACAGATCTGCGCATGCATTGAAATAAATCATGGCCGACATTGAAAATAAATAGAAGAGTCAACAAACTTCTTAGAAGGATAATTAATATGTTTATCAGAAGGTAAGTGTTCTTCCTTATGTCAAAATTCCTTATTTAAATTATCTAAAACAATGTTAGATGTTCTTCCTTCCGTCCTTTTATTTTTTTGAAAGGATGTAAATAATATTATTTGTCAGGCTGGAAAGAGAGCTGGTTAAGCTACGGCCGAAATTTGAATTGCATAATTTCAAACAAAAATAAATAAGAAATTATTTACAAAAATAGATAAATATATGGAAATACATGGTAGAGTGGCAAATAACGTTACAACAGATTATTGTGAATGGGGATTATTTTTACCAAATGTTAATTTTAATGAATTGTACTCGTATATACAACTTGTTTTTAACCGTGAAGTATTAAAGATGACCACTCCCACTATTCCCTAGATCTTCCATTTTGTACTCAGTTAAGAACTTCGTTGAAACATTTTTGTATTCCTGAAAGAACACAAGTCGTATTCGAGATTATGCTTGGAAGAAATTACAATTTAAGTTGGATTTATTGTGTAAATACAATTTATCACACTGAAAACAAACTTCCTATATGATCAACCAATCCAAACATTTGAAAAAACCCACTATTTTTTATTTTCTCACGTGAAACATAGCCTTCTTTTGGATGCTTTGATTAGCATCGTCCTTATCTATCTTTACTGTAAATAAATTTAATGTAATTTATGTTGAACATGTTAACAAATGTACTTTGAGAAAAGGTGTATTTATTGATGATTTACTTTAGTTTGCCCATTCATTATTACTTATTGACTTAATTAATATAGGATGAAGGCAGCTTAGATTTGTAAAAAAAATTGGTTACTTTTTGCATTAAAACAATATTTTGGTAATCAATTGTCAAAATCATTAGATTATTTATTACAATAAATCATTTTCATGTTTCAATATTATATAATCAACTTTATTACATAACCTCATTATGATTTATCGGTAATAATAAGTTTAAAATTTCCAGGTAGACTGATTTACAAGAAAAACATTTCTTTGAACTGTACATATATTACAGAAAATATAGGGCTGACGATGAAAACGTACTCGCCATGGCATCTTTTACATGTTTCAAATGAGTTGTACAAAAAGTACTGCTGTTTGATATAAAGACTTCGACTAAAGTTTATCACTTGAATATATATACATGAGTGTGTGTGTGTGTGTGTGTTTGAGCTACGTAGCCCAGTAGTGGAAAGATTAGCCAGTACTAATGTACTGTTGCCCAGGGGACGCCCGAATGTACTGATCGTACATCCTTTCCGTGAAAGGAATAAGAAGAGACGATGGTGTTAGGGAGTATGAGGGTGTGAAACCAGGGGAAAAACCCAAACCTTATTTAAGCCTAATTAATCAAACCCTGGTGACCGTTGAGATAACTCCCCTTTCGGAAAAAAAAAACCCAAGGTGCCAGGTGGGAATCGAACCCATGAGCTTTTACTGCAATTTTATTTTGTTTTTAAATTTCGAGTCAAGTTATTGATTCAATCGTCATTTTGATCATAAAACCTAAATATTACATTTTGAGTTAGTAGAACCCTTCAAGAAATACCACTAAAGTTCAATTAGCGTGGTTTGGGTTTCGAATATTTGAGGAATACCATATCGGAAATTTTAGGGGTAGTAGCGCTAGAGAAGCTAACTAAGAAAACTCGAGAACACGACTCAACAAGCCACTGTGGCTGTGTTTCGGATAGTTATAGCTAGCCAATAATTCCCCACGTACCCCATAGATTCTGCCTCAATGTAATGAGCTATATGCGATCGTAGGCACAGGATTAGCCTCATTAGTTTAGTCAGTGAATAACATTGGTGGGCTTAGTAAAATTTCTCGCGCTCAATTCTAGTGATCAGATGTCACTTTTAATTTATATTTGAATAACACGAATATGTAAGACACCTATCTTAAAAACAAACAAAAATTAGGACAGTACCAAAGTTTTTTTTAGGAGGGGTAGGGAGTTGAAGTAGTGTACACTTGTGGTTGGTAGTTATTTAGTCTCCAAACAGGAAATTACAAAAAATGTAATTAACATTAAATATCGCTTAAATAAATGTAAAGTGTTAAAATGTTTTTTTTTTTTTTTGCTTGACGGCAGGCGTTATACATGTAATGACTCTGATAAGTTATTAATATAGGAATGGAAGAGGGGGTAAACGTATTCAGTAATTAATAATACTTTTAAATGGCAAAGAATAGGACCCGGATGGATGGGGGATGGGGTAAAGTTGGACCCTCAAAACTACCTCTTTGGTATGGTTGTAATACACAATTCTTTTTCACACTGTGTAAGTCCGAAATTAATTGAGAGAATATAGTTTAAATATTGATAGTAAGCCAAGCGATAATGAACGCGAGGGTGTTGAAACACATAGTAAACATAACAATCTGAGATAAGGAATTATATAGTTTTATTAATTTTAAATTTGGCTTCCTTTATGTTTAGTAATTATGCCCGGTAAAATGTGTATGATTGAAACTAATAAAAATAACGAATAAAATCCCATACTATGAGCCAAACATAAAAAAAATTAATAGTAATCTAAAAAATAAACATGAGAAAAAAAAGATTAATGAAACTTACCAAACATAATAGTACTATCCTTTTCCACTACTTTATTTGTACATAAATTTGGACGCAGCCTTCCATAAATTTATTTTTACGGCCAAAAGCCTGACAATTTTATGTCTCATAACTTGTTTCAGAAGCGTCACACTAACAATCATAAACCGATAGTCGTTTGTTGAAAGAGATCTGACGTTCCCATGACAACCATGAAGTAGATCGTTAGAGATTCATTGAGCGTATCGGGCGGGGCCTTCGAAATTCCCCAATATGTAGTTCTTGTGTACATCTCTGTAACGTGATCAATAACCACCACAAAATTCTAATTTGATTCCGTAATAACTTATATATCAGATGAAAAAAACACTAAACTTGACTCATTACAATAAAGTAATATTAATTCTATTTACAGGTTCATCATATTTACAAATCACGAATTTCTTTATTCTAAAGGCCCTGACACAGATTCCGTATCCGTAGGTGCATGGTCCGTAAGAAATCGACGCAACCGTATCAAATTGATGTGGGCACAGAGTTTTCTTATCAGTAAGTCCATACTCCCAGGGGCGGATCCAGATCATTTTCATAGGGGGGGTCATAGTTATAAATAGCATATTTACTTATTATGTTAGATTTATGTTTAAAGCCATTTAATAATTTCTCATTCATATTTGATCTTATGCATGTTTTAAACCGTGGTAATTCTTTCCAATTTGTTTAAATGAGATAGTTTTTATAAACTATTTGGAGTGGCCCTCATTCTACAATTTTTTGAAAAATGGTTTACTCTAGAAGCTATAAGTAGTCTTCGCCTTGATATTTTTTAATCATCTTATTCTATAAGCTATTTAAAGTGTTTCTCACCTAGAAATTTTTGAAATTTGGATGCCCACTCGAAGATATTTAGAATGTTCCACACCTTAATTTCTTACATAATTAGATACCTCTAGAAGATATTCTTTGAAGTGGTCTTCCACCGTTAAAATTTTGAGATTTAAATTATTTCAGAAAATAGGCTATTTGAGGTGGTCCTTGCATGAAAATTCTTCAAAATGAAATGCGTCTAGAAGCTATTTGGAGTGGTCCTCCGCTAGATATTTATGAAATTTGGATGACCTTCGAAGCTATTTAGAGATTTCTTCGTCTGACTTTTTCTGACAGATGCCTCTAGTCTTATATATATTTGAAGCGGTCTTTCCCAGAAAATTTTTGATAACAGAAGTCATTTGGAGTTTGATTTAAGGCCAGAGTCACCCCACAATTCCACTGGTCCTGCTGTCCACACATATTATATATTCTGTGTTTGTGGATGAACTGCTCTCAGGCGATTATTAATCTTCTTTGATGTGTGGTAGGTAGTCTACCTTCTTTACGCGGAACAATGTTCGTTACTCGCTATGCACGACAAATATTAGTACATGAAAACGATTTTTTTTCGCACTTGCGTGAGTCATGTCGAACATTTAATAAACGTGGACGAATAACGCACGTGTGAACCCGGCTTAAGAGGTGTCTGCACGTAAAAAATAAAAAATTATATAATGAATTTATGTTGTATTTTTTTTCTAAGACTTTAGCTCTAATTTTGTTTTTTGTATTAATTTTCTAACTTTCACAAGGGAGTAAGCTGACCCTTTGACCCCCACTCCCCCCTCCCCTGAATCCGGGCCTGCATACTTCGTTGAAGTTGATTAACTTTAACTTTCTAAGGACTAGTTTATACGGACTACCAATCACAACTGAGTAAATATGTGCGTGCACGTTGAGATATATATTAAGCACAGAATTTTTTTTTATAATTTTATTTTATTTCATGATTGGTTGTATTCTCGTTAAAGATCCAACCCCATATATACATAAAGGAAGAATGAAAATAATATTAAAAGTGCTTACTTTGCTTACCTTCAGAATACTAGTACCTACATTTGTTTTGCATTTTCAGGCTAACTTATTTTAAATTTTATAGCTAAAATCATGTTATAAATATATTTATTGTTATTGTACTACATTTTAAGTATATCCTGGAAGTTTTCTAAACAAACTTATTTTTAGTTTCATTTATTGATCAGCTGATTGATTGGCGTTCGTTTGTTGATGTAGACAATTTTCTTTTGAAGTTTTCGATTAGACGAAGTCTATATCATTGGTTGGATCGGTCACGTGATTAGATTACGGATATGAATTGAGTAATCGCAAATATAATTTCTTGAGGACCAAGGCTACGGAATGCGTACTACGGACTTACGGATACGGAGTCTTTGTCAGGGTTTTAATCCGTCCTAGCCAAAGATAATCCATTCTCCTCTTACGGGTTAAAAGTGACTCACCACAAGAAAATATATGAATTCTATTTCCAGGTTGGTGACCTGGCGGTCTAGGGGGTAAGGTGTTGGACTTCTGTGCTCGGGTTCGGGGTTCAATCCTCGGTCCCGGCACAGATTTATCTGATTACCAAACCCTTCCTTCACCTCTGACAAGACATCTTGTGAATGTGGGGAATGCCAGGCCTCCACCGTAGTTCGGATTCCACGTTAAACTGTAAGTCCTCCATTTCATCTCACAATCACCCTACTATTACACATTAGCGTAAGTGCGTATAACCCGAACGGGTAGTAAGACACGGTGCTAATACTACTAATAATACTACTACTAATAATAATAATAATAATTATTATTATTATTATTCCAGGTTCCCCATGCTTACAAATCAAAAATTCCTTCATTCTAAACCGTCATAGCCACAGATAATATATATTTCTTTTACAGGTTATAAAAGTGACTCACTATAAGGAAGTATATGAATTCTATTTCCAGGTTCGTCACACTAACAAATCACAAATTTCTTCATTCTTAATGTGATATATAAATTAACACAAGGGAAAATTACATTATTCCTTTTAGCATCCCTGCAGTTAAAGAAAATGAAGCTTTAATAAACAATTCTGAAAACACAAGCCAATTTAAAGAAAAACACAAGGAAGAGGAACGAGATATATCTTAGAACAAACAAAAAAATCACACTCCACGTGGTTATACTGATTTATTCAATGGTGTCAGCATGAGAGAAATTAAACAACCAAACAGTAGTACTTACAGTCCTATTTTCATAAGAAGAGCCTTATTTGGCAGATAGAAAGCTATATCTACTTTCACGTATTCATAAGTCAAGCCTTGGTACCGTCAGCTTTCCCTTTTGGTAGATATTATCCAACATCTATAAAATAACACTAGCAATATAGCAAAACGTTACCAATATTTGCTGCAAAAAAATTATGTTTACCTACGTGTTTACTCTATAGCATTAGGAACTCGAAAGTTCGTTTCCGCACTTAAATAGTACGCCACCTATTACTATTTAAAGCTAGTTCTATCAAGTCCACCACATTACTCTTAACACGGGTCTAGACTCTCCCTTCGCACTGACCACCGTAATCTACGTGACTTGATTATCCCAACAATGTCTTGTGATGAGAACAGGGTATGTAACCCATAATTGTGTAAACTACTCCACTTCTCAGTAGCCTCATCCCTTTTTTTGACCAAATATCTTCCTAAACACTTTGTTTTCGAATACCCTAATTTTTTTCATATATGTATTTCCTAAAATAACCTTCCTATGAAAATTGAACTTGACTTGTTTTCCCACTTATTTTGTATTATGCTCATTAACTGCTAGTTTTTTTTTAGGGTACTAACAATTTGAAGGGAAATGCAATCACACTGCGGTATTTCTGATGCAAACGGTAGCTCTGAACCTACAAAATACATAAAACCATTCTCAGGTATCTTTTTTTTTGTTCTAACCTATTAAATTATTTTATTTTAGCACCACTTATTACTACCCATTCGGGTTATACATTTAATATATTAAACAATTACTTTATTATTTTATAGCTAGTTATAAGCCTCTATTTAACTTTAACTCGTGACTGCAACAATTTGTGTAAAACGTTAAACATGAGCCAATTTCACCTTCACGTGATTTTAAAATAAAAAAATAAAAGCTTAGAACAGGCTTGTAAACTTGTTTGTACATAAGGCTCACATTGAATATTTTAAATACTGGGAGGGTGGTAAGGAGGGGGGGGGGCACATTAAAAATTGTGATGTCATTTTCTTAATTAAAAACAATTCCTACTTAGTATTTTATTGTTACAAAAATAAAAGAGTAGACCCCTATATAAAAATGTATGGGGAAACCTAGATTTTTTACCAACATTTTGAAACCTTATATTTACAATAAGAGTTGGGATGTTGGACTTTAAATATTATACCCCTTATGCAAAAGTCATTTTTATAATTGTTGACAATTGTGCGTGAGCAAAGATCTCTCTTGTGATTGGTTTAATTTCATTTAAGGAAACAGCTGTTAATATACGTATGTACTGTAAAACATTGCACATAACTATCTGGTTCAAAGAGCTCAACAGTTTTTTTCGAATTAATCCATGTCGAAGTAATAGTACTAATTTGGTACACCAACCTCATATGCCAGAATTTTTACAAACTACAACAAATTCCTAAGTATTACTTCACAAAATGTATTTCCCCGACGAGTAATGCTTTATTAATCCAATAGGGACGTTTAGACAGGCCCAGATTAAAGCATGTGGCAAGTGTGCCACACACAGGGGCCCCTGAGGTTAGGGGCCCTCACCCGCCTGGCAAATAAATCACTTTGACTTGTCATATTCATTTTGTGATAATATTATATTTCATTAGTTTTATACCCGCCTCGGTGGCGTAGTTGGCTAACGCGCTATTCGTGTTGAGCTCGACTGTTGAGGACGGGGAGATCGAGGTTCGAATCTCGGTCGGGTGAACTGGGGATAGTTTTCTTAAATGGTTTTCCACTCTCCCTCCATGCAAATGCGGGTTCACTTCCTCTAATTCAACCTTCCCTAATCCATTAGCGTGACTTGTACTTAAAGCGTATAACCCGAACGGGTAGTAAGACGTGATGCTAAATATTATTATTATTATTATTATTATTATTATTATTATTATAAGTTTTATGTTTTTTCGTAACATGTATCCCAAACTAATCTAGAAATTCCCTAGGGCGCTGATAGCCTGGTATTAAGTGGAGTCTGACAGTCCGTGCTTAAAAACTAACGCAACCTTTGCTTTTGACAAATCAGAAACACCACATATCTGCAGACAGTACCGTTGATTTTTGACAGAAAAATAAACATTGATTGATTTTCTATTGACAATAATTTCTGAGGTAAAATAATAAAATTATTAGAATTGAGGTATTAACTAAATACGACGCGAGAAGAACGCAAAAAAAGATTTAACTATGAAATAGTTTTTACTTTAATAATAATATTACTATTTTATTTGCAGACAGTGGACTACATAAAATACAATTACACTGAAGGTGACCTGGTGGTCTAGGGGTAAGGTGTCAGACTTCTGTGCTGGCGGCCGGGGTTCAATCCTCGGTCCCGGCACAGATTTGTCTGATTACCAAACCCTTCCTTCACCTCTGACAAGACATCTTGTGAATGTGGGGAATGCCAGACCTCCACCGTGGTTCGGATTCCACGTTAAACTGTAGGTCCTCCATTTCATCTCACAATCACCCTACTATTACACATTAGCGTAAGTGCGTATAGCCCGAACGGGTAGTAAGACGCGGTAATAATAATAATACAGTACTACAATCCACTCAGTATGTAATAGACTGTATAGTTTAATAGTTACTACAGTAATAATAATTATGTGTTAATAACAAACACAGTACTCACCATGATTGCTAAACATTTGCAAAGAAAAGTGTCTCTCTAAATAAAGTTATCCAGGTTTGATGTATAATTTATGTAAGATCCATAACCATTCAATGGGGAACTTACTTATAAGGGCCCCAAGCTCTAATTGGCAAAGGGCTTCCAAAAGTGTTAATCTGGGCCTGCGTTTGGATACATTTCAGCTCAATTTTGACGTTAATAAAAAAAAAAGTCCCATGGCATCAGCCCGCAATCGAGCTATACCGTTCCTATACCGACCAAGTGGCCGTCGTCTGTTGGAAAATATAGTGCTGACTTCTGCTGAGGTCATGTGTTCAGAACAACAAAACCTCCGGCCACTAATTTGCAGTCTTTTGGACCGGAGCTTCAAAGTTTTGGATTCAAGTAGCTCCTCATTTGTCCTCACGAGGTTGAGTTAACCTCGTTCCAGACCCACTGCTTCACAGAAAAATCTGGAAGCGCTGAGGATCGACACATGACCTTTAGATATGTAGCCAGGAAATCTGACCACTAAACCACTGAGGTGGTTCGTTATTAGCAAACCACTTCTTAAATAACGCGGGATTTCTGGATGACTGCCACGTGTGTCAGTGCTCTGGTAGGTAGATCCCCCCCCCCATTCCACCCGCTAATACCCTCACAAATAGTATTGAAGGTATAGTTTATGTAAAACGTACCTGAATTTGAAGATAATCAAAGTGGGAATACATGTTGATAAAATTCACCTAATTGCACCTTGCTGTGATTCGAACCTCGACCCACTCATCACAAGTGAACCATAATAGATGAAAGCGTAGCCTTTGTCCGCACGCCTAGTGGTGCGGATCATTGGTTGTTCACACTGGATGGTGATAGCATTGATCTATTTCTATTGATGTCGTCGCGAGCTCGCCTTTTATATCATTATTTTACTAGTGTACAACCCAATTTTCATCTGACTGCTACAAAAGTAACTAGAACCGCTTTCATATATTCATAATATGTAAACTAATATGATCTGAAACTGTCACTTTTTAAAGGACTACATGCAAAGTAATAGAGTAAAATATTATTAATGTTAATAAAAAGAAATTTGCATTTTTTTAAAAGCTCTTCCTATGAAAAATGGGCTGTAGCTTGTAGGAAACTGTTTCAAGTATAACAATGTAGCTACTTTACGAATGGAAGGTGTTTGATAAAATGATAATGCTAGTTCTCTAAATCCCCCAACTCTGAAAGTATTATTAATAATTCATTTTTATTTTGATATACCTTCTAACTTAATGGATTTGCTGGTGGCTAGCTAGAATATTATACAATTCATAACTCCTAACGCTTTAAAAAAACAACCACCTTTAAATAGTTCAAGAATAACTCAAAATTTTGGGTATTCACTATGAGTCATCGTAGGTAAGTAGCCCCCAGATCCCTCCTCCCCACCTCCCCAAATAAATTTCTGTGTACTATGCTGAGTGACAGAATTGTATTATTTTTGATTGTCTATCTATTTTATGGAAGAACAGTGTTTTTATTTTACACAGTGTTTGGTCTTGAGACGCTGTGACTGAACGGTGATGTTATCTTGTGGTGAAAGTTGGAAACTGTCAAATGTACTTTTTTTTAGTTTTTTTTATAGGTTGTGTGGTTGCTTTGAGGACCAAACTTTTGTTTTTATCACAAGGGATAATCCAACCTATGTGCTAAATTGTTTTTATTCGCCCATTAATAGTGCATCCCAAAACCACGTATTGTTTGATTGGTTTCACGTTCTACAACTTCTGAGGCACCAAGTCTCCCATTTCCTGAATAGTTTTCTTTCTTTTTCCTCCTCCACATAAAGGAGGAAAGACTTCCATCTTGAAACGTTTTCTCGTTCATTTCTCCCCGGTTGAATTTCCTATCAGGTAACGAACGTTACATTTTGATCTTCTTAAATTTTAAAAGCGCTGTGGTGCTAACATTTTTGTATTTAAAATGTAGATTGCGAATAATGGTTTATTTCCCTTAATATAGCCTTGGACTCATTTAAAACTTATTCTTTTGTGATGTATTCAATAACCAATCTGTTAATTGTTAATTACATTTATAATCACATCTAAATTTTTTAAAATTGAAAATTGACACCTCGACACAGGACTCGAACCCGGTACTTTGTCTTAGTACGCCAATGTTGTTACCACTGAGCTATCCAGGAATCGTCCCGTGCCCAGGGTAATTCTTCACATATATTTTAAGGCAGAGTCTGTGATGGACGTGTGGGAATCGTCAGCTACAGATGAGTGATCAATTAAGATCACGATTCATCAGACAACGCAGGCCCCTTTGACTCGAGAGGGGTTTATTCTGCCAGTAGTACATTGAGAATAACTGAACGAATGTGCATATCGAGATGGATTAAATAGCCAAGCTTTAATATTTGTGAGAATTGGTGTACAAAGCCAAAGGTCCTGGGTTTGATTCCTTTCAGGTGTCATTTTTCAATTTTAAAGACATTTTAATATGTTGTCTGTTTTATTCATAATTATATGCACATTCGTACAGTTTCCATTGTACAGTACATTTGGCAGCGTAAAGCCCTCCCAAGTCGAATGGAGCTGCGTTATCTGAGAGCTAGTGATATTAATTTATCAAATATATATCTGACGATTTCCGCACGTACATTACAGACTCTACCTTAAAATATGAGTGAAGAATGACTTTAGATACGGGACGATTCCTGGATAGTTCAGTGGTTGGAGAGTTGGCGTATTAAGCCAAAGGTATCGGGTTCAATTATCGTGTCCAGGTGTCATTTTTCAAAGTAATTTTTTTTGTTGCTATTATTCAGATTAATATAATTCATAATATGTAACATTTTGTTTAACTTACAGCCTTACTAATTTTTTTTACATGTATCTAAATTTACAGTTTTGGACAGAGCTGGATAGAGTCCTTGAATAAGTTGGATTGTATTTTTTTCTCCTCTCAAATTCCTGTCATTGTTGTGAAAATATATTTATTTCTTTTTGGGACCTTATTAAATCATTGTTATTTATCTCCTTTTAAAAAATAATTCACTAATATATTAGAAGATGTTTGCAATAAACTCTGGTTGGAGTTGACCTGTTTGCCCGCATGTGTTGGAAAATTGTTAAACTAGGTAACTTTTTAGCACTCCCCTTTTTTGGTTTATTAATGTTTTAGTATAGTTGATATTTATCCTCAACTGTGTGTGTATTTGTTTAACTGGTTTCATAATATTGTTTCTGCCTCAGGTAAATTTTCCATTGTATTATATGTTCTCTGATTTATGTTTCTATCTTACTTTAAATAAACATTATTTTTAATTATTTCACCTACTTAATTTTTCTGTTTTTATTTTGTCTTCTAAATATCCATGATGACTGCCATTGATTTAAATAAGTATTTACTAGCCGATATTTCTGCCCGCCTCCCTCAACACGCCACACCAAACTTTTGTAGTGTGAATAATCAGAGGAACTTGCTTTTGTGCCTCTATTAATATTTATACTGTTATTTCAGTTGATATCAGTAACTTTTAAATATAAGATAGAAAGTAGCGATAGGTGGAGGCTGAGTCAGTACAGTACGTCACTGTCTAATGTCATCCTTAGTGTTGGCTACACTTATCACGCCGAACTATTGACGCCTGACATTTAAACCTTAAACACATTTTCGAAAGCCATATTCTATACTTTTTTTTTTAATATATCAATCATATATCCTTTCTTCAACGGTGACCTGGTGGTCTAGGGGTAAGGTATCAGACTTCTGTGCTGGCGGCCGGGGTTCAATCCTCGGTCCCGGCACAGATTTATCTGATTTCCAAACCCTTCCTACACCTCTGACAAGACATCTTGTGAATGTGTGTAATGCCAGGTCACCACCGTGGTTTGGATTCCACGTTAAACTGTAGGTCCTTCATTTCATCTCACAATCACCCTACCATTACACATTAGCGTAAGTGCGTATAACCCGAACGGGTAGTAAGACGCGGTGCTAATAATAATAATAACTTTCTTCAACAAAAACTCAAATTTCCATTTATGTTATTTAAAATAAAAAATTATAACTATTCTAACTAATTTAGACACTCACTATATCAAAAATTCCCGTCTTATAGACCCTACAATGTATTTGTTACGTAGTGTTGTATCCATAATAATGACATTTTCTAAGGTTTCAGCAAAAGTTTGTCTTCTAAATAGGTTTAAAACACTGTTAGGTAAAAAAAAAAATAAAGTATCAAAAAGTTGTGTAAGTTTAGTACATTTTAAACAGAAGCCTTACTTTACTTATATAAACATTTAACGGCAAATATTATGGACTAGCTTAACTTTTGGGAAAACACAGCTACAATAACTCAGGACATTAGTTTTTCCCCATTCATTATTTGAATTAGAATAAAACGAGTCTCTACAAATTCCTTTCTTCTCCCCCTGGCCTCAAGTTCCCCCATTATCCTCCCTTCCTTCTACCCTGGTGCTAGTCCTGCAGTTAGTAACCTGAAGCCTGACCCCACAGATAAGATAAGGTGTAGTAATAGTTGTAAGCGCCCCTAGGAACGAGGTTTTGAAGTGCTCGTAACATACTGCACGTTATCTCAGGGCCTTCGTGACCAGAATATCTCACAGAGTCAACCAGGTATAGCTCGGCCGTGATAAAGCTAGATTCACAACCCGAAATAATAGGTGACCGGAAAAAAGTGCACGTGAAAATTCCGCACAGAGAAAACCCCATGGTCATAAATACAGCAAAAAAAAAGCTCACACGGAAAAATGCCCACACGAAAAAATGCTCACACGGAAAAATACCCACATGGAAAAATGCTCACATGGAAAAATGCTCACACGGAAAAATGCCCACACGTGAAAATTCCGCACATAGAAAACCCACGGTCATACATACTCACAGTAAAAATGCGCACACGGAAAAATGCTCACACGGAAAAATGCCCACACGGAAAAATGCTCACAGGGAGAAATGTCCTCAAGGAAAAATACCCACATGAATAAAAGCCCACATGTAAAAATGCGCATAAGGATAAATGCCCACATGAAAAATGCCCACACGAAAAATGCCCACACGAAAAATGCTCACACGTAAAATGTCCACATGTAAAATGCTCACATGGATAAAAGCCCACACGTAAAAATGCGCATAAGGATAAATGCCCACACGAAAAATGCTCACACGTAAAATGTCCACATGAAAAATGCTCACATGTAATAATGCCCACACGAAAAGAATTATAAAACAAGGTTAATTTTTAACGGAATGAAAGTTTTATTAAGGTTTTGCATTACTAACTCTTTAGTTTCCACTTGTAAAGTGCGCGTTTGATTTATTCTTGTGCATTCATAGAGTTTGCATTCACTTTTTGGGGTCTTTTTGTTAATTTAAAGTAATTTTTTGGAAATATTAGTGTCATTTTATGGATAATTTTTTGACACATATTAGGTCATCAAAATCCCAGCCCTGGTACAACATCATAACCAATGTTTACAACAATTGCTTGGAGCTCAAATGAAATACAAAAATATATCAACATTGAGTTACATTTAATGGTTATTATCAGTGGCGGCTCGTAGCTAAAATTAGTGGGGGTGCTGCTCCAGAAAATTGTTAATCTTTGTTTTGAAATTGTGTATAAGGAAAAAAACCTGTGTAAAAAGAAAATCTATTCAGGAACTTGATAAAATCTTATCAAAAAGTTTCAAACTTTTTTACTTACTTTAACTTAAATTTTTACAGTTCAAGCTTATTTATTCTATTAAAAATGAAATCCATTCTTCTTGTTTTAACTTACGCAAAAAGTTCAATAATTTTCTCCTTGATCTCTGGATGATAATTGAGGAAATTTTTCTCCATTGAAAGTACTGCAAGCGCATTTAGTCTTTTTGTTAAATAAAAAACCGAAAAAAAAATCAGATAGAATAACTGGAAGCAGAATAATAATATAATTCTACACTCCTCTACACTTGATCACATTCAAGAATATGGCACACGGATTTTAAGCACAACACTCGGTGAGTAAAAAAATACTTCCTTCCACTATCACTCCAGAGCTAGCACTGTGAGAGCAACAGTGCTCTCTCTACCTGGCAGTCCCATCTTCCTCCCCAACCCACTTCTATGTGCGCATGTGCACAACAGTCAAACACCACGTCGCTGGCACTGTGAAGCGCACAGTTCCATACAAAGATTTTTGTATTTTTTTCATAAATTGGGGGATGGCTTCTGAAGTACTGACATTAAGCTTAATTAATATATATTGTACTACAAAAATAAATAAAGAATTAAAGAAAGCAGAAAGTCTCATTATACAAAAAAAAAAATGTAATCGGTACTATTAAGTAGAAATAGAGGGTGCTGCAGTTCCGCAGTGCCTATTCACGAACAGCCACTGGCTTAATTTGGATCTACATGCTGGTGTAGTTTAATAAGTAGGCTCCATATTACATAAAATAAAATAAAGACCATTACTCTAAAAAATTTAAACTGGAAGTCGAAATTTTAATACGAAGTTTCGACCCTTGGGGACCCAATATCAATATTTTTACTTTCTCTCTATTTTACAGGTAGAGCAATTATTGTGATCATAAAAAAAAATCGAACTCAAGATTTTGATGGATGTCGACGTTTCACGATCCTCCGAATCTGAAAAAGTTGTTTTAGCAATGCAGTCTGTCTGTCTGCCCATCTGTCTGACAGTCTGTACCTCGGCTAGAGCCTAAACTATTTTACCGACTGGGCTAAGACTCGGTATCTAGGGTTTTCATACGATTACCCCAAGTAAATGTTGGAATTGGATATCCAACCCTAAAATTAAGGGTAGTTTCCTTAAGGGCAGAAAGAGAAAAAATATATTTTATCATAATTGGATTTAACGATTTTGATTAAATTTCATTTCTAAATGTTGATCAATATTACTAAATAAGTGGATAGCCTCAATTTTTCGTCAAAATTACTTTAAGGGTTCCGGTCTGATGCGTAAATTCTAACTGAGAAAAATTCAATTTTCTCAAAATCGACTATAACAATTTTGATTGAAGTTCGCACCTAGGCGTTGATTAAGATTATAAACAAAATTGATTTTTTTATTTTCCCACGAAAATGAATTTACGGCTCTTTACAAAAGCAAAAATTGTGTATATCTCCACAACTATTTAAGATACTAAATAACTATTACTCCACAATTTTAGTACCGTTAAAAGTAAAAAACTTTTATTTTAAATATATTTTTATAAAACCAACAGTTTCTGATATATTGGCAAATATATCAATATAATTTTGTGAGCTTTAGTTGTAAAGAGATACTTAAGTTAAAACGCAATAATTCTCTAATGCCATAGAGTAAGCAAATAAGTAAGTCTCTCACGAAGTTGATGTTTTACCTTGAACCTTTTAGGGCAAGTGTTTGTACAGCACAGGGGTGAATCCAGGATTTTCGTGAGGGTGGGAGGGACGTGGGTGCTCCCATCGGGATCGATTCGGGAGGTTGGGGCTTCAAGAAATTTTGACATAAAAATACTTCAAACTTTGAGAGGAAATCCTTTAGTAATTTTTCAGTGTAGCGCTAAACTTGAGAATAATCCTCTAATGAAGGGTATAATACGAAATTTGCGATTTGTATTGAAATTTATTAAAAGCAAATAATAAGAACATATTTAGTGATTATTAAGAAGGAAACAAGTTTAAACATTATAACAATTAACACGTTATGTGTGTTGTATTATTCAAAGAGTTTGTTTAGAGCACGTTATTTAAAAATAAATTATTTTAAAGATATATATCTATTATTTCATGGAAATAGTAAAAATAAGAATAATAAAATAAATTTAAACCTAAATAATGTTTGTGCAACAAGGTGAGATGCACACAACTTAAATTTGGGTAGTTTCATTTATGCCCATTTTCACCATTTTAATACTTAATGTGATTGTCTTAAGTATTTATAATAACTACCCTATATTAATCATTTAATAATATTACCAATAACAATAAAGAAAATGAAATCGGTTTCTTGAGATAATATTACGTTGCAATAAAACTAGTAGGGACATTTAAAATTGATTTAATTGGTTTAATTTTTGAAGGGGGGGGCACGCTCTCCCCACGTTCCACTCATGGATTCACCTCTGTTACAGCAATGATTTATCCATATCATTTTATACTCAATAGTCAATAATTACCCATTTTAATAGTCAAACTTTGTAAAAGAGATATTTAATAGCAATGCGATAACCATAAGATATGCATCCCCTAATAAAATGTCGAATATTTTAAGTCAAAATTTTAACACGAAGTGTTGACCCTTGGAAATCTAATATCGATATTTTTTATTGGTCCCGATGTACAAATGAAGACGTTAATTCATTGGAAATAAAATTATAAAACTTATAACCGTGAGTCAAAAGATTGTTTGTAATTATAGCACAATTTGTTCGCGTGTTCGCTAGTGTATATTATATTACGAATTTTGAGTAAATATCTACATTTTTAAACATTAGAGCGAGAAAGTCCGTGTGGAGTTCCATACAATTTATTTTTGCAGTGACATACATATCACAGATACCAATTTGGAACAAAATCGTTTGAGCCGCTTTCAAAATATTTTGAATTTTCTAAAATTACTCATCAGTATATTTCCCTTCAACTAATTTTTACCCCAAAACCAAATATAAGGTGTTATCTCACTTATTTTGGGAGGTCAAACATAGTCCATACGTCAATTTCAATTAAAATCGTTAAAGCCATTTTCGAAATTGAAATTAAAAAAACACACTCATCACCCTTAGTTTGAGGGCTAGGGTAAAAATGAAAAAAATTAAATAAAAATCCGGGGGTCTAAGCTTGTAAAAATCAAATATCAAGTTCGAGCACATGCATAGACAGACTAGACAGACAAGGAGACTGACAGAATTATAAAATGCAGTTTCTTTTTACTTATTTAAAAATTTTATTTCGATATCGATTTTTTTCACGATTACAATACTTTCTCTTTTGATGAGAAAGTAAAAATGAATGGGGACTTTTTCCATGTGCGCACTGTGTGAGCTTTTTTTTTTCCGTGTGTGCATTTTCAGTGTGAGCTTTTTTTTCCGTGAGCATTTTTCGTTTGAACAATTTTCATGTGAGCATTTTTCCGTGTGTGCATTTTCAGTGTGAGCTTTTTTTTCCGTGAGCATTTTTCGTTTGAACAATTTCCGTGTGTGCTTTTTTCCATGCGGAGTTTTTGCGTGCACTTCTTTCACTTGCGCGCTTTTTTCCTAGAATCGATATAATCAGAATCTAGCGTAGATGTTAATATGACATCTTAAGACTTAATAAGAGAATAATGTATCTTAAGTGACAGTCCACAAAAGGTAGTGTTTGTGGTGTGGCAGTTACTTAAGCAACTTGTGTAGGAAGTACCAAGGTGAAGGAAAATATATTTTTTATGTTAAACTCCCCCCCCTCCCCCTAATCTCTCCACCCATAGAAAGTTAGACTAACGCTGCATTTTACTTTCCTCCTTAATGCTTAGTTTGTTTATCTTATGCTGCTAGAGTTTGTCGTATATACATTCTTTGTATTTTACTGGCAATGGCGGATATCTTCTTGGATAGAATTTCTTACATTATTTTTAATAAGACTACGTTCACTTATCCGCATCGTACGCATCGGACGTCGGCAATGCCGATAAATATTCCGGGATACAGATCATAAAGATTAAAATAGATCAGTGTGATGCGTGATGCGTGAGGATGACGTCATCTGGAATGCTGAGAAGTGCACGCATTCCCCACCATTCGAATTCGGAATTCCCAGCTTTATTTTATCTATTTAGTTTATTGATGGGCTATACATTTCACTGTTGGGGAACAGTTAAAAGTGATTTAGTTCACTGAAATGAGTAGTTCATTTACATAGTTCAATAGTTTGCAAACTAATTATTGTAGGTCCCTAGTTCAGTCGTTTACGACCGATAGAAATACGGTTTTTACCTCAATATTTTGCAACCGACATACATCTTGCAGTTTAGTCCTCCAGAAATTTGTTATGTGTTATTATTCCCCCTTCACCTCACTAATAATAGCATATTAAAGGTCTGAAGTTAGGGGAACATTTTTAAAGTTTATTTAAATTTGATAACAAATCAAATATAAAACTTATTATTTTAAATAATAATTATTATGAAAAGCTTAAAATTAAAGCAAATTTCTTGAATGAAATTACATGTATTTTTGATCAGAAAAATAATACTTTAAACTCAAATTAGGTTAGTTACAACAGCACCAGCTGTTAGATTAATGATACAGTTTTTAAATATCTCAACTTTATGGGATGCAGCAAGAGTATCCAGTAGCCTATATCCTAATGATCACCCGTGCCAGTGATGTCACTATAAATATTAGGACACACAAAATTGACACGATAAATCCGAATGCAATATACGCAGTACACTAAACAAATCTCACGCGTGTGGTTCGTTCGACGCATGCCAGGGAACGCTCACCATTATGACATCGCCACCACGGCAACAAGTGTGCCGCAGCCCACCATTTGTGGAACACTTCGATAGTGGATTATTCACTGAAATTTATGATTGGCAAGACTTGTCATGTGTCATACCAATTATGAATCATTGAATTCAAACACAAATTAACGTGAAGCGTGTGCATTACATATTATGTACTCGTCTTAACTTTAGTTTTTCGAATTGTGAACCACGCCTTTGGGGGACGGCCAGACTGGACGAGCGCGCTCGACGCTGTACAGTCTAGTTTACAGGCGCTAGACAATATTATTGTATATTGGTTCATTGAGTGCTATGAAAACTTCTCATTTTGACATTTTTATTACTACCGATAGGTTTAGCACACTTGCTACTAACGGCCTAATTTGATTGGTAAGATCATAAACCATACCTATATGTATATATATATGTAAAAATGATACGTTAAAATACTTCAGTATTATAACCAAAGTAGGCCTTTACAATTAAGAATCATCACTAGCGTGGAGAGAAAAGCACAACAATAAATCACTTGTCAAAAACCACACTCAGTTGACTGAGCCAAGATTCGAACCTTTGCCTCCTTGTCAACAACTATCGAGAGCTATTTTCTAACTACGCGCTCGCTCACTCGCTCGCACGCTTGTCAGTCTGGTTGAACCCTTAGACGAGAATACACCAAGGAGGTAAAGGATTATTGATATTGCGCTGGTTGCATAAATGATCTTACGTTGGAACCAATATGGTCCTCTTTTAATATTTTTTTAATGAAACCGCCTCGGCGGTGTAATTAACTAACGCGCTAGTTTCATGTTGAGCTAGACTGCTGAGGACGGGGAGATCGAGGTTCTGTTCTTGCTTGGGCAAACTGGGGTGGTTTTCCTAAATGGTTTTCCACTCTCCCTCCACGCAAATGCGGTTTCACTTCCTCTATATTCAACCTTTCCAATTCCTAACATATTAAAGTAATGAGTACTTAAGCGTATAATCCGAACGGGTAGTAAGACGCGGTGCTATTTTGAATTATTTTTATTATTATTGAATTTAGGTTCCTATTCACACAATGAATGTTTTCTGGTTTGATGTGTGTGCGCGTTTGTATGTTGGATACGACGATATTTTGCAAAATGTGTCATTTCAGAAAAAAGGGAAGTCCTTTCTCTACTAGTTTTTATAAGAGCACCCACAAAGTAATTAACACACATGTTTCTTAATAAATAAGTCAATACTGAACTTATTTAAATCTACCAAATTTTGGAACGTACGTACAAACGCTTCTGATAAATACATTTTCTCTTAGTAAAACTGCTAAAGGTATTCCTAAGTGAATAAAAATAAACTAAAAGTTTTAATAAACTCTGAATTGATACTATATCTCGTTGCCTAAAATATTATATGATTCTGGAAGGAAGAAATTTTTAAATAATAATAAATTATTTTTGGTCAACATTTATAACATTCTACTATATCATTATAATGGGTCTACCCAATTTGGTTATTCTTAGTTATATAAATTTAATAGAAAAGAAAAAGGGGACATGGTGGTCTAATGGTAAGGTGTCGCACTTCTGTGCTGGGGGTCCGGAGCTCAAATCTCGGTCCTGGCACAGATTTATTTCATTGCCAAACCCTTCCTTCACCTCTGACAAGACGTGTATTAATCATAACTTGTGAATGTGAGGAATGCCAGGCCTCCACCGTGGTTCGGATCCCACGTTAAACTGTAGGTCTTCCATTTCGTCTCACAATCACCCTACACATTAGCGTAAGTGCGTATAACCCGAACAGGTAGTAAGACGTGGTGCTAATGATAATACTAATAATAGAAAATATTTTTTTTACTATTATAGCCTTAATGTAATTTCATTTCTCCAAAATTATAAAATATATTTTTATTGTTATGTGTACATTATATAAGTATTGATTCTATCTATCAAAAGGGACAGCTTAAGATCACATTAACTGATGTATGAATACATGAAATTAGATAGTAACGTATCTGTCAGATAAGGTTTTTCTTTTGAGAAGTTAGAATATTTTATGGCGATATGTTGAATGTGCAATGCTGGGTATTCTGCCCTGAGTAAACCATATTGTAAACTATCTCTTTAAAGCTAAGTAGTAGGAAAATTAAAGCTAATTTCGCAATTTATCTATTTTAACTCAAATATGTCCTATCGCTTAACTCAGTCAGTAGAGTGTCGGCTTACTGAGCTAATGGCTCTGCAATTGATTCTCGACATAGCTAGAAAGATCATAATTGTTAAATTTGAGATTTCCCCTTTCACATTGATGAACTAGCGGCAAGGGGAATTGTTGTTGTGTATGCTCTATATTTAAGTTAGTTTATAATTCGTGTGTTGATATAATCATTCAGTTCATAAAGTGCACGTAAATATCTTAAATAATAAAAAATCTAGTATTTAAAAAAAAAGTGACATTATTAATTTTTAAAGGTTTATTCCGTTTTAACTTAAAGGTAAAACCTTGACTCCAATTAACTAAATCCTTCCAGACATAGTGAACAATGAACATGTTTATTAGGGCTGTTCTAGTGGACATTTTCGCCTTCCAGTCGAGTTTGAGTCGAGCTCGAAACAAAACGAGTGTTTTTATATTTCTAGTAGTAAAGAGCAATATTTGTACAAGAAATATTAATTCATGTTGAATTTCTGTAATAGATACACACCTAAAGCACAAAAAAATTATAATTATTATTTAAAATAAAAACAGACAAATTCGAATTTTTAAATAAATTGTTTGGATTGTTTTGCATTGTTTCTAATTAAACAGAATGATAGAAAATATTGAGAGACGCTATTTGTTTCATCTTAAAATTGAATAAAATCAATCAAACTAGGAATTTTCGATAAAGAGATCGAATATTCCGAGTACTCAAGTTTTGTAAACATTCGTTTACCTCGAACAGCGTTAAATTCGACTATAACTCGAATTTTTGATTACTCGCACACCCCTCCGTATTTATCCTAGTTTTTTTAGTAAAACATTTATCACAATTTGAAAACACTAGTGGATATTCTCTAAATCCAGCCAATTTGTCAAAATGTAACCTTTTATATCATCACAACAAGAATTCGTTAAATAAATCAACAACAAACATTCCTATAAAAGAACACATACACACAAAATAGGGAAATATTGTGTGGTCATTAATTTTTAGTAACCAAAAATGACATAGGCCTACATCTCGAGGGAAAGAATTTAAGGTGGGAATGTAGAAAAGGTGAGAAAAAGAAAGTGTTTGATGAAGTTTTTATATCAAAACATTTATTTGGCAAAAATAATTGAAATATTGTTTGGATACAAACATATAGAGTTTAATTTTCTTCTTATGGTGATATCAATAGCTGTTGAATATCTCTTAAGGGTATCCTAACATTTTATGACAACCCTTTATCTTCATTTAAAAAGCTGGTCATCTGATGCTGTGATGCTCTTCACAGATATTCAACAACAGCTATTGATGTCAAAATTTGATTCTATGTTAGTACTGAAGCAATACTTTATTTATTTAAAAAAAAAGTTTTGCTATAAATTTTACAAAAAACACCTACCTTTTCTCCCGTTCCCTATTCTCCCACCTTAACCGAGTCTTTGTAGAAGACTATGTTGACATACCAACCAGTGCAATATTTTTACACATAGTTTTTATTATTATTTTTAATCTGAATTTAATGACTTCTTGGAAATTTGATAGCAAATATTTTCCTTCAAATGCGTTTGGTCGAGTAGGTCTACTTGTGTGTATATATATGTATATATAGTTACAAGTCAACGATCAATATGGTAAAGTCCTAGATCTCTACTGAGGATAAGCTGATTACAGTTGATTAGAGAAATACTCAAACGGGACTCATAGTTTTTATTGAAATAATATAAATTCCAACCAGTACTTAGACACCTAAACTCAGGTGGTAGTTCACCTGCTTACTGAACTAAAGGTATCAAGTTCTATTCCTGAATTAGGCAAATAATCTATCATGAGCTTTATTTTTTTGTCACCGCATCTTACTACCTGTTCAAGTCATAAAATTATTTACCAAGTACGCCAATGGTTTCAGGGATGTTAAATTTTATACTTTAGAGGAATTGTACCTGCATTTGCATGGAGGTAAAGGGGAAAGCCATTTTGGAATAACTACCCTCAATACGCTCGATTGAGATTCGAACTTTGATCTCCCTGATGTCAGCAGTCTAATCTACTGTGAAGGTGGTGCCTCATACCATGTGGCCACACGAAGTGGGTATGGGTGAAATTGGGTATTTAGTTTTTACAGAGGTGAATTATTGATGGGATTGGAGACTTGAGTGTTAGGTGTATGCATTATAAATAACTTACATTGTAAATTGTGACTTTATTTAATAACTCAACTCAATAAAGAATTCAATAATAGCTCTTAAAATTTAAAAATAATAAAACATTCCAAAGTCAAAAACATTTAATTTAGTTAATTAATGTTTTATCAGAAAATTAAAGTTTGGTAATTTTACAGTATATAGTTTTTTATTCCCTTATATAACGCCTTTGTCCACATGCTCACAGATGCTAGTATTTTTAAAGAAAACCAATACAGTTATCATTTTATTAGATTTTTTCCACCAGTTTTACTAAGCATTCGGGTTGCACGCTTATATGTTAATTACGTTAGGATTAGAAAGTTATAAAAGTTATAAAGTTTAAAATAAATCTGCCTGCATTTTCTCGGAAGGGAAGTGGGTAACCCTTCAGGAAAAAACACAATACTCAAACCCCAATATCACCATCTTTGTTAACCCAGACTATTGTGAGTTGTGACACCTCAGACCATGTGACCACCGAAGCGGGTTATTAGAATGTTGATGTTGTATATAAAGAGGTAAAGCCGCAAGATTGGTTTTTGCATCCAAAATATAGTGGTATATTTTTTTCATCCTTCTTATAAACCACAGCTCGTAACAGTAAAGTGGTATTTTTTTTCTATCAATTCTATCTATGACGTCCACACTCTCCGATGTGAGCAAATGCGAAGCTTGATGGCTCAAGGCGTTTCATCTACAGGATGATCCTAAAGAAATACTACATCTTCATTATATAGCTAAAACATTGACCAATTTTTCTGCTTACGTTATTATTATTATTAGCACCACGTCTTACTACCCGTTCGGGTTATACGCACTTACGCTAATGTGTAATGGTAGGGTGATTGTGAGATGAAATGAAGGACCTACAGTTTAACGTGGAATCCGAACCACGGTGGCGGCCTGGCATTCCACACATTCACAAGATGTCTTGTCAGAGGTGAAGGAAGGGTTTGGAAATCAGATAAATCTGTGCCGGGACCGAGGATTGAACCCCGGCCGCCAGCACAGAAGTCTGACACCTTACCCCTAGACCACCAGGTCACTCCTTCTGCTTAAGTAGTATAAAAATATATTTAGCTCAGCTGTCAAAGGATGGTTAGTCATTATTTCACATTATCCACCCGACCTCCCTGTTATATTTGCAGCAAATAAATTAAGTTGGTATGTTAGTAAAATATTTGGTATAACAAGTTAGTACTTACAATTTTTTTTTTATTGAGTTCGCCAATTTTACGTTTTAAAAATACAAATTTAAAAGTCACTTTGATTTATATTCATTTTCCAGTTTCTTAATTATTTAATTCCCCTAACCTGGTAATATCTTTGAACAAAGCAGGCTCGAAATAGCTTGCATGACACTATTTATTGATGTTTGGACCTTGTATACATACCCTCCGGTACAATTTTTAAACAAGACAGACAATGAATGGCTTGCGTGAAATGATCTTTTGATATGTGGATATTGTTTACATCCAATACACCCATGCAAACTTGAGCATGACAGGTTCGAAATGAATTACATGATTTGATCTTTTGATATTTGGACCTTGTATAATCCCACCCAGTACAATCTTAGAAGCTGATGGGTTGGAAATGGCTTACATGACATGTCCTTTTGGCATTTGGACCTTGTATAATCTTCCCCCCCCCCCCCCCCCCCCCCCCCCCCCTCCCCCCCCCCCCCTCTCTTTCCCAAGAAGGCTAGACAGAACATTTCCTCCAACACTCACACCNCATGACCTTTTGATATTTGGACCTTGTATCTTCCCCTCCCCACCCTCCCCTCAGTGCAATATTAATAGTTAGCGGGTTTTAAATAGTATTTGTGGTATGCCTTTATTAAATACACACTTTGTATTCACCACAATCCTAGAGGTTTACAGGCATGGGTTACATGACATGACCTTTCAATATTCGGACCTTGTATAAAATCTTAAAAATGAACAGGTTTGGAATGGAATTAAAGAAATGATCTTTTGATATCCGGAACTTGTATACAATTTTAGAAGCTAACAAGCTGGAAATAACTTTCGTGACAGAATCTTTTGATACTCAGATCTAGTTAGCACTGGCCCTCCCCGGGTGCAACATTGCCGCGGCCCAACGTGTGAAAGATGACCGGGTCTACCCTGGCACCCCGCCCCGAAACATCAGGAAGTGAGGAATGATGGTACTGCCATGGATCGTCCTCTTTCAGACTCGCAGGTACTGGAGAAGGGGTCTGAGGGGCTAGGGTATGAGGGGCAACGAGATGAAAAGAGGATTATGTGAATAGCTCAGCCGCGCGTGTCTGACATAATATAAGAGCATGAAGCATGCATGATGTACAACGAGACACCGGTGGACATTGTCCGCATCCACACACGTCTAACAAAAGTTGGGATCGTGTCCTTATGGTTTGTAAGTTCTTAGGACCAAGATAAGAAGAACGGGGTACAAATTATTATCTTTCTTTCATGGCTAACACATTATGTTCTAAATAAAATAGGTATATAACACTATATTTTGTTCAAACTGACACACATTGTAGAAGCACAAAATTAACTTAGCCGTTTATCTACGTTGCCTAAATTTAGAAATAATAAAATTCAGTCTAATGCATTTGGAAATATTTTTTTAAATAGTTCTCAAAAAAACACCTTAGTCTGCAGGCAAATAAAAAATGTATTTCTGGCTAAAAATATATTAATATTAATTAGTTTGATTTGCAGAAATACAAGATGCATGAATGAATCCCTATCATATTATTTTTTGTAATGTTATCAAATAAATTTATATCATAAAAAATTTAAATATGAACTTAATTTATTGGTAAAACAAGAAGTATATATAGCTTCATACAATTGATAAAGCATTCAAATTTAAATCAATTTATACAATTTTAAAATCAATACAATGGTTTTTTTTAGTAATTCTAAATAAAACTCGGGGGGAGTTTAATTTCATGTGTGAGTCACGAGGTCAGATTAAATATGACAATCAAGAATCGAGATATTGAATACTCATTATCAGTTATCAGATGTCAGAGATAGAAATTCATCCTTAAAAATATTTTTTTTTCTTTCCATATAGTTCCACGTCATTAAAATCCTGGCAAAAGAGTAACTAAATATGACTTTCGAAATATAACTTTGAAAAATATACATTTCACAGTGTGTATTCTGTTGTTTTTATCCTTTAAATATATATTTCGATAAAACACACTAGGGAAGAAGAATCTAACTCCAAAATAAACATTACAAATGATATAAAGTTGGATTATAAATAATGTTACATGGTTAGTTCATCGCCTGAGCTCGTCATCTGTAAAATTATTTTCACAAAATATCATCCCCACGCTTTTTAGAAAAAAAAAAAGTTATCCAAGCTCTTCCAACCACAATAAGGGCGTATTTCTTGTTGAGTAAAATGAGAACGAACTAGATACATTTTATAGTGAATCAGTGAACCTTTAAGTAAATCACCTTTAAAAGTTTAGTTTACGTGTGGAACAGCTCGAAAATCAAAGTATATTTTCTTGTTGTAGATTTGGAAACCCTTTCATAAAACAGGTCTTAATGTATCAGATGTTTACTCAAGTGATTCCACCTCAAACAATGAGTTTTAAAGTGCGAATTAACTTAGTCAGAAGTCAGAGGTAAAATAAAAGATTTTTTTTTTAACTTTAAAAGTAAATCCTTCGATATGTTTCGACGACGTTTCTTATGAAAATAAAAAATCCTTTACCGAAGAAAACAACATAAAAAAACACTGCTATAACTTTTGGGCTCCCGAAACCTTTGTACTGACATTTCTCGCCTTAATTAATTCTGAGAACCAGTAATAAGTTGGAAGAGCTTTTGTTTTATTTGGCAAGTGCCACGCCACGCCAACGCACGCACTTTGCCGAGATTTCAGATTAATGCGTCTTGCGTCGACTAAAACAGCGAAAGGTGTAAAGGCCGGAAGTGGGGTGGTGTCGCCAGGTGTACCAACAATGCGGGAAGTCTGTTGCGATTTTAATGAGTTACAGAATTCGAGATTGGATTTAGTTTTGTTTTTTTATAATTTGTTTAACCGGTGTGACAATGTAAAACATTTATATTTTAGATCGTTATTAATTTCCTTAAAATATATCAATTTATTATAATATGTCAATCATGCGTTTAAAAAAAATAAAAACGACTAATATTAAGTTTATTAAATCCATTCACTGTTTATGTTTTAATTTGTAGCGTATCCGTCGTTTTCTTAACCAAGGTTATAAGACTCCCTCAATGAGATTGGATATAGGTTCACGACTGTAAATTAATTAAAATACAAACAATTACAGACAAACAGTTTGAATTTGAAGCAATTTATTTATTACCATTGAAGCATTCTAAAGAATTTTAAAATAAATACATCTAACATGTTTGAAGGAGCAGACAAATAAATTAAAACAAATTTTTTATTAATGGGTGTCAAAAATTGTGGATACAAAGGGACCAAGTAATTTTTTTATGCCATATTATATTTAAAAAAATTGTGAGTATACAGTTTCTTAGCTTTTTTATCTTCGTCGCAACGCAAACACATATGGGTTGATTTTAAATTTCTTATTTGTATATCGCAGATGTAGTAACTTCAATACAAGCGAAAAAACTCAACTATTTAATGTGTTGCTTAAAAAAATTAATTCAAAAATCGAACTTGTAGATGTGAAATTAATCTTGAATACACGTGTGCTACTAAGCTAAGTTAGGGATGGGTGCTTTGTGTGCGTCAGGTCGAAACCTATGCACTTTACGATGCGCTATAGTTTTAAAGAAAGATATTAATCTAGAAGAGTATAGTGGGGTGACTCCAAGTAGATTGAAGAATGAGGAAAGCCGGAGCTAACCCCACTGAGTGCAAATGAGAGCAGGAAATAACCCCTTGACAAAAGTGAGGGTAAAAACCTGCGATAGTATAGTGCATTTGTCTTGAATCCCAGCTTAATGGCAGTAGTTTTGGTTTACAAACGCGAGTTTAGTTGTGATTCCATTTCACGTAATTGTACTATTACATGTCAAAGAATGGTTTCTCAACAGAATCTGTATAATAGAACCAAAGCTGGGGCTACGTGAAACTTGTTGATGGCGTCTCGTGCATCCTAGTTTGAAATAGGATATTTACAGTTTTCTCAGTCAACGACGTATCTTTTACCATTAGGATGGAAACAACGCAGTCTGTGCAAGGGTAGCCTCGTCGGTTCCTACCTAGGAAAGCCATCTTGTACTTGTAGTTAATTAATGGTTTCCATTGCACTTCAAATTTAAGTATATAACTACTAAAAATAAAAATAAACTTTAAAAAGTTACTATTTCAAGATGAAGTGAAATTCAAAATTCTCATTAATTGATAATTATATGAGTGAACTAGTGAAATAAATGGGAATTAAGAGAATATGTACAAGTGTTCTGTGGTGAGCTCATATCAACCAAAGCTCAAAATTGTAATGTACATGATTATAGATTAATTTGATCACTAGGCCTATAAGTGATATTAAAATTGCAAAGTATCGTGATTGTTACAACTACAATTTTGTAAAACCGCTGAACAATTTTATATTTTAAATAAGTTATAAATAAGTTAAATAAGTGGGGTAGGCCTATAGCCGGAAATAGGCCTACTGGTATTATAACAGTGCAAGCATTAATTTAAACCCAACCAATACATCATGAATTGAGTATCATGCAACTTAGAGGAAATAACAGTACTTTCATGGCTTTATTTCGACACACATGGGCTTGCAACATCAAGCAATAGGCTAATTACATTACTACTGTTAACATTATTAGCACCGCGTCTTACTACCCGTTCGGGTTATACGCACTTACGCTAACGTGTAATGGTAGGGTGATTGTGAGTTGAAATGCAGGACCTACAGTTTAACGTGGAATCCGAACCACGGTGGAGGCCTGGCGTTCCCCAAATTCACAAATTGTGATTAATACACTTCTTGTCAGAGGTGAACGAAGGGTTTGGCAATCAGATAAATCTGAACCGGGACCGAGGATTGAACCCCGGACCCAAGCACCTTATTTCTAGACCACCAGGTCACCAATTACTACTGTTAAAATTGATGATGTCATTACTGTGACGCGTTAACATAATTCCATTCTAGTACTGGAAGCACTTCCGTACTGTACGTTAAAACCATTGTGTCATGGAATAATCCCAGTCAGTAATCAAAATAATGGTTTCCCAGTCAGGACTGGAAAGAAATAAGTAATTCCGCGTGTAAGACCAGTAAATTTCTTTCAGTGTGAGACAATGGGGGGGAGGAGGGTGGTTCGTGTGTGTGTGTGTTTTCCCACTTGTGATTTATCATTGTGGGTTTTCCATCCTCTCTCTACGCTAGTGAGATAACATTTAATTTAAAACTACCCTTCTAAACCCCATCACTTAGATTAATCCACGAAAAAAAACCTTTTGTTTGAATGTAATAACTAAAATACATATTTACCAAATTTTCCAATCAAAAACTCAGGATGTGATTGGGAATTTGTTGAGAGAAATTTCCCTTGCGACCTAGAAACTCTGTGTCGGTGGGAAGAAAAACCTTTGTTTGTTAAGTCCGCGCATATTATCCACCTTAACCTGACACCACGCATGAGTGTAGTTTATAACGTACGCCGTCGTGGCTTTGTAAAGGGATTGTTACTCAAGTTTGATAAGTCTACATTTCAAGGTTTAGAAGCGAATCGATTTTTTAAAAAATCACTAAAATTAAACAAATAAACTTATTCAATATCTTACTTTGATTGAATCATGAGGGATTAAATAGCCAAGCAATTATAGTTGTTAACCGCTTTACTGGTCACATAGTCTAAGGCATCACTCTCGCGATATACTATACTGCCGATGATGGGGAGATCGGGGTTCAAATCCTGGGCTGGTGTACTGAGAGGGGTTTATCGTAAATACTTTCTACCATACCTTCACGCAAATGTTGTTACACATCCTCTAAATTCAACCTTCCTCACCTCTAACCCTTAAATGTGGAAAGTACAAATGAGTAAAACATAAACAGTTAGTAAGACGCGATGCTAAAACTAAACAACAACCATAGTTTTTGGTTATATTCATTATTTAGTAAGGAGTAAATATAAATTTAAAGCCAACAAAAATTTTAATTTAATTTATATTTGTTAATTATTGCAATAGCCGCATCTAAATATCTTATTCTTTGCATTTAAAAATTAAACCTGGACACTGTAATTGAGCCCGGGACCTTTGGATGGGTACGTAAATTATCTTACCATTAAACTATCCAGCTCAGGAAAGTTATAATAACTTAACTACATAATCCATAATGATATGCATATTTGTACAATTATTGTAATTGTACTGTTGGCAGCATAAAGCCTTACTGAGTTGGAAGTGGCTACGTTATCTGATAGCATGTAATCTTAATTGATCACTCATAATGTAGTTGATGATTTTCACACGTACATTCCAGACTCTGCCTTAAAATATTCGTGAATAAAATGACCCTGGGTACAGGACTGCCCCAGGATAGCTCAGTTGTAAGAGCATTGACATAAGAATTCCAGTGTCCAGGTTTAATTTTTCGATTTAATTAATATTTTATTGAATCATTATCTAATCGAATAAATTAATTCAATCTTCACAGATGTGCGGGAAAAAATAAAAAGTAAATGGTACGGTACACCGCACATTCTTTATCTCTCTTTAATCTTAAAATAGAGACATTTACTAAAACCAATTGCGAAGCAGCTCTGTCCACCAAAGATCATAACAATTTCATATTTCTAGGAATCCCATAAATAATAAATAGGTTTTCTTATAGCTTAAAAACTATTGGTTTTATAAAAATATATTACATATTAATTTTTTTTTAAATTGTAACATTACTACAACTTTACAACGATTATTTCTTATCTCAAATAATTTTGGATATGTGATCAAAATTGGAAATTTCTCCTTCTCTAAAGTTCTCTTAAATTCATTTTCATGGAAAAACGAGATTTTCCATTTTGTTTTTTTTTAACGTTAAACAATGCGTGGATACAGAATTTAGTAAAAAAATTTCGGGTGGATTTAATTTTGTTTTGTTTTTATTCTTTAGTAAACTACCCTTGATTTTAGGGCTAGATATATGATTCCAAAAAAACCATCACAGGGACCTTATGAAAAGCCTAAATACCAGCTTTTAGCCTAATCGGTGAAATAGTTTCGGCTCTAGCCCGAGGTACAGACAGAAGGAAAGGCAAAAACTACTTTTTCAATTTCAGAGGATCATGAAACGTT
Organism: Timema monikensis; assembly: GCA_902151445.1. Taxonomy (NCBI): domain Eukaryota; kingdom Metazoa; phylum Arthropoda; class Insecta; order Phasmatodea; family Timematidae; genus Timema; species Timema monikensis. The sequence continues at coordinate 43,366 of CABFVZ010000314.1, forward strand.
TATATTATTTTATCAAAATCTCGAGTTCACTATACTTCTTTCTCCGAGAGTTCAAGGGAAACTAGGCCTAAAAATCGTACAATATCAAATATTGTTGTGAATAAAAGTTGAAAGTATAGACTTGTATGGTTCTTGTACCCACGATAGTACATTGTAATGCAGCCGTCATTTGTTTTTAGTCACTGGGGGATTTGCAAGTTGATAGCCCAGATGTGACCGATATTGCGGACTGGCGTGTGATCGACCCACCGAACGACTCAGTGTTCCGTTCGGTCGTTTTGTTCGCAGAGTTATGTGATCGTTTCGAAACATCTCGAGTCCTGTTAGAATCATTATTCTAGCGAAGAAAGCCATTTCGCGATCTACTTGATTACACGTGTTCACAATGTGACTTTTATTACGTTTCCGTGTCGCCGAGTCGATTAAGTACCCGGTATAATCCACGGAAACGCGTGGTTCAGAAAAGTGGCTAACATATTCAATGATCAAAGTTAATTTAACTTCCATAGCAAGTAGATAGCTCTTAGTTATGAATTGAATTAAAATATATCGTTTGGTGAGCGCGAATCACGTAGACTTTATTAAAGTGGAGTATGAAGGACTTTGAAGAAGGTTGCGTTCAAAACCTTAACTTGATTTTATTTTTTTATGTATGGACATTTAGAGCACCTTTTAAATAAATGGTATGGCGCATAGAAACAGACTTTTTCCCGCTTTCCTCCTAAAACATACATTATTTACTAAAACCTCGTAAGATTTGTAAAACTAAATAATAGGTCTATACATTGTTGTAGAAACACTACACCAAAGATCATAATTGAAATAATATGCGCTGTTACTCACTTTATGGCATTAGGGACTAGGAACAATGCCGCAGAAAAATTGAGAAAAAAGAAACATCTTGGCCCATCAAAGAGCTTGTGTAATACACCCCCTTCTCCTCAACAGGACAAGGGCAGGTGAACACGTACAATAAGGTAAAGAGGGCATGAAAACAACAAAAAAAGGAGTTAATTGCAGAAGAGCGTTAGGACCGCATATTTGTTGATAGGCCTATACTTGGACCTATTCAATAATCTGCCGCCATGAACCCTTCTCAATCACCATCCACTACTATACCTAAAGACTCAAAAGGAACGGAACGGGAGTCTTTTGTTTGATCAGCCAAAATTACTTAGAACTTGTAGATGTAAATTAAAGATTGCGAGTCTAATAAATAATTATTTATTTGAGAATAGATTAACAATAATTATATATGTATATATATGTGACAATATATATATATGTAACAACAGATAGTTACAAGAGAATTACATAAAATAAAAAAGGGTTATGCCCATAACAATACTGAGGCGCTGTATCCATAGCAACCTTATCTTAACGGTTGCTTTTGCAATGTAGCCATTACATAAACAAAAAAAGGTAAAGGGGTTATGCCCATAACTATACTGAGGCGCTGTATCCATAGCAACCTTGTCCTAACAATTACATTCACTACGTAGCTTACAGCCCCTTAACAGGCCTCAGCGGCAACCCGCAAAGGCGCGCTTCATAGTTACAAAACATTGGCGTATTACATAAATGCCAACCCAAAAAGAGAGTAATATACTTATATTATTCTTAGCCCAAATTAATCCAGGCATTCGCCTTGTAAAGGTAAGTTAAAGAAAAATATAAAAGGTCCCTCATAGTTTCAATCACGGGACGACAAGCCGGAAGGGCAAAACCCTGGCAATATATTTAACAAATTATATATAGCATTACGTCATATTAATCTACGTACTTAGCCATTCTTACAATATTACAGAAAATGACAGATGAAAGTCGAAAGGAAATTTAGAATGTACTGGCCAAAAGAGAATTTAGACTTAACCTATAGTCTATTTAAAATATTCTTTAAATATTTTCCAAACAGTAAATTTTGAGTAGTACGGCCGAAATTTGAATTTATACCTTTGGGAATAATCCCATCCCGTGATGTGTGTCCAAGACACGGGCAAACCAAGAAGTGCCGCTTAAGGCAAACGACATCAGATTATAAGCAATTTTTCTCTGAGAGGAGGGGAACATAGGGGAAGCCAAAAGAACATAGTAGAACATTCACATGAAACAGCGGGATTGGTGGTAAAGAACAAATAGGCCATTGGAGAGACGTCGGGAACATCACGTGATCACAGTCTGACCACTTCCCATGGGGCAACGTGAGAAATGCCACGCTCACCACGCCACACCTCCACAGTCTATCAGTTACGCCTTTTCACTCGGGGCGAGAACAATGTACACGGGCCGGGATGTTTGTTGATGAGACTTCACACACGGAGACCGAGAAACGGGGCAGTTTTGGTGAGTCTTGTTATGTCCACTCTTCGTGGTTGTAGACTTGGTGTTATTTCACTCATATTTGCTTCTTGCTTGTAATGTTGATCTCAAGCAACGTTACAAGCTTAAGAATCAAATTCATTTTCAGACCTGAACTAAAAAAGTATATATTCACTTATAGTTCAGACATTATTGGTTTTATAAAAAATATATTTCAAATAAAAGATTTTTTATCTTTAATATCACTACAAATTAACAACGATAGTTGTTTGGTATCTTAAATAGTTTCGGATAAATGTTGAAAATTGGAAAATTTGTTTTATGTTAAGTTCCCTAATGGTCATTTTCATTTAAAAAAATGAGACTAGACCTCTTGTTTATAACAATAAACAAAGTCTAGATACAAAATTTAATCAAAATCGTTACAATGAATTTTGAGAAAATCTATTATTTATCATTATGCCCTTCAATAAATTACCCTTAAATTTAGGGTTAGACATATAATTCCAAAAACTCTTATGGGAAGACCTTATGAAAACCCCAGATACCAAGTTCTAGCCCAATCGGTAAAATAGTTAGGCTCTGGCTCGTGGCACAGACAGGTGGAATTGTGAAAACTTTTATTTTATTTCAGGTCATGAAACGTCAACATTTATCAAAATCTTGAGTTAGATTTTTTGATAATCAAAATACTTTCTCACCGAGGTGTCAATAGGAAGTAAAATTACAAACAATTTTTACTTTGCGGTCAACATTGAAAACAATTTACTATATTATTATAGTAATTCTAAAGGTATTGATAATATATATCAAAGGTGACAGCTGAAGATCATATAGCTTGAATTATGAAACCATGAGTGTATAGCTAATATAGTTGTCCAGCTGTCATGGCATGGTAAAATGGTTCAGAATGAGGATGGGGGCAATATTTTAGAAGCATGAAATGATATCTGTAACAAAAATTATATTTAATATGTGTATGTAACTGAAGTTAGTGATTTTGATATCAGATATTCTTGTTGTATTTTTTTTATACTATATGTATAACGTAATGTTGTTATGGGTTGTTGTAATGAAGCTATGTTCTATTAATTAAAATTATTTATTATAATTATCAAAGAATAATAAAAAAACCTATGCGCACTGTTAATTTTTTTGGTAGACCAGTTGATAAATATTTTTACTATCTGACAAATTATATTAATATAATTATGATCACGATCATTTCACGTGATGCTCCATTAAACATATCTAATGAAACCAGTGATGTGAGTGAATAGCTGTGCTCATCATATAAATTTAACCTTCAAAATAACATACTATCCTCTATGATCCCCCAGTTTCCCTCTCAAGTGAAATAAACTACAACTATGTCGGTACTCGGTAAAACGTCAAGAAGGATGATTCCAGTTACCTCGGCCGTGTGAATAAGCTTTGTTGCTTGGCTGTGCTTGTGGTCCCATCTGGTGGTAAGGAGGGAAACTAATGCGCTGATTTGTCACTCAAGTCTCCGAGGGGCTGTTGCCTAACCTGAGTAAGGAAGCATCTTGAGACGTAAGCGGAGATTGTAAGACAACTTTTTTTTTTATCGAGGCTACCCGAGTTTTCTGAATGATTGCTGATTGAAGAAAACACGAGAACAAAAGATCACGTAAGCATTTATTTTTCTGTCGTGAAATAAAAAGTTATTTTAATAAGACTTTAGCTTCACTTTCCTTTTTAATATAATTTTCAGGATGGGTGGTTGTGGCTGTATTGAGAGTCATACGTTGTAATTATTTTAAATACAAACTCAACATTGCTTAAAATGTGTCAGCGTGTAGGTTATGTATTTTTAGAACTATATTTTTAGGACAAAGTCACATTGTTCCATACTATTTTATTCCTCCATAATGGCACTAATGTCTTAACAAAAACTTGCTTGGTTTTCCCTTAGTGGTTCTTACTAGAAATTCAAAATCACATTATTTATGTCCATAATTTTGTTACTATAACCTAAATATGAGCTACTATGATAACTTTCAACTTCTATGTTAAGCCTATTTATGATTATAACGGTCAAATCAACATAATATTTATTTGAACTCATAATATATCTATTTAAACGAGTGTTTTCCAAACTTTCGTCAGTCACGTACATCTTTTGAGGCAATGCCCTAACCAACGTATCCCTTCCACATAGTTATAAAAAATATTATATTTTGTAAACGGTTGCTCTAAATTTTAACAATGGTTTAGTTGGTGAGCTAAAAAAAGCCATTACAGAGGGAAAGAAATGCTTGTGAAAATCCAGAATTGAAAAATATGCGTTTAATTGTTTAGCATATTTGCTAACTATGATATAAAATCAATACTATGGCTGTCTGTTTTTTTCCTCCAGAATTTTTTGTTGTACTTGCCTTTAAGATATAAGATTTAAATTCGACACGAAGTTTCCTGGGAGCCTGAGAGTGAGTGATGTGGAAAATCCTAAGCCTGAAACATTAGAAAAGGTGATGAATCTGTGGCCCCACAAATTCCCCAAGCTTACCTTACGGAACGAAATATCAAGTTTGCCCAATCACGTTGAAATTCAATTTCCAGGGATTTCTAACATTACTAAACATATTGTTTTGATTATTATTTTTTTCGTTAAAATTCAAGTTGTCTGACCCTATGTCGATACCTAAATGGTTTCGTAAAATTTGAAAATTACTGTTATTCTTGTTTAGTTTTCAAGAAATTTGATATATAAGGGGTTTTAAAATCAGGCAGACATGATTCAGTCATTGGTATTTTGAAATTCGAATTAAATCACTCTAAACAGGTAAACAAATCAAAAATTGTAGCCAAAATCCCTCAGTTGATACCCAGATGGTACCCAACAGTCCCAAAATTGTCATTTAACCTTACATTTAATTTTTTTTATTATCTTCCTTTTGAACGCTCTGTTACAATCAGTTCACCAGTTGATGTTTGACTTAGCGTACTATTTATTCTATCCTATCCTATTTTATTATAATCATAATTCGTTTCTAATTTCTAAAATAATTGACTTATCTGCTGTGAAAAGAGCTGTCACTTATTATTTGTTTAATCCATGCAGTGTCTGCCTGTTAGTTCTTTTTTTAGAGGATTTTTACGTACTTTCCGGTGAGATAAAAGGTTGAAACTCAGCATAGAGTTTCCTGAAAACCTGAGAATGATGTGATATGTTCTCTTTGTGATGTCTCTTTGAAGTTCGTATCTCTATGGAATTTCCGTATTTTATAGGGCACTTAACGTATACAAAAAAAATAATTATTTAATACATTATTTTTTATTTAATTTATTTTATATGTAGATTATAGCATATGTGGAATTTGGATTACGCATCAACCACTTAGGGGGTATAATGTCGAATAGAAATTATATCTGGAATTACGTGAACAAAAGAGGTTGAATACCACTGATATAAACAATCGTTTCGTCTCAACCACACAAAGTATTGCTATCAATTATTTTATTATGTATTCTGTATTACGACAGGTCCATTCCATTTGTCAGTGAACATAGACCGCCAATACGGCAGTTACTCTGCCTCCTCCTTCATCGCCTAGAATTATATTTTTTCTTTCAACTCATTTAATATTTGAATCCCCCTACTACCTAAGATCCTCTATACCTCAGACTTGCCTTATATGACGTCGTGTAGAGGACAGTTATTCGTAAGGATGTGTCTGATCCAGTTTGTTTTTCACCGTAGAATCACACAAAAAATAGTTCTCTTCTCACCCACTCTTCTTAAGACTTCTTCATTTGTCATCCTGTCCGTCCACCTGCTATCAAATATGGTAATATAATTATATCAGATTAGTATTGTATATAAAAATACATGTGGTTTAGGATTACAACATATACGGTTTAGTAGTAACAAAAAAAAATCAGTCGCTAAACAATTTTGATTTACTGAAAAATCTATGAGATTAGGTTGACACGTTTTCATTATGTGCCCTATAAAGTAAAACGGACGTAAAATGTAACTACATTATTTTATTAACACATGCTTTTTTTTAAAAAAGAAGCAAATAATATCAACCCTCTTCAACGGTATGATTAGGGCCTCTGATGTGCATTTACTATCAAATTGAGTTTCAATTGATTAAGTGAAGCTTTCGAGAATGATTAAGTGAAGCTTAGTGAGTGAAGCGCTGAGAGTGATTGATTGGAGCAAATAAATAAAAGTGCTCTCACGTTTCCACTTTGATCCTCCTCCATCAGTTATGATGTACGTACTTCAATTATGGGCAGGATATATAATTTGCGACATATCATGATTAGCATTGAGCTTTAATCCTCTATACTCGTATATTGTTCATTTTATTTTTTAATGAATTATACCCGCATCGTGGGTCACGTGGACTAAACGTCAGGATCATATGGTCTGAGTCGGGGCCCGCCCACCACTGTCCCTCCCCACAAATTAGCATACATATCTTATCTAACTCTTCCTTCCTCATCCCCTCCCTCATTAAATTAATTGAAATATGTATAGCCTGGAAGGATAGAAAAATACGGATATTAAATTGTTTATAAGTGAAAATAGGTTACATTTCCTCTAAATTCTACCTTCCTCCTCATTAGTCAATTAATGTAATTAAAATTAGTATGACTCTGGAAATTAAAATAGCAAGTCAGTTGCTATTTCACTGAATTCGCATCCGTAAAGGCCTAGTTTGTACTTCCGGGGTTGCACGGTGCGTTTTGCGTGGATGCGTGGATGCGTGGCACCGCAGAACTTAATCAGGAGCTGGTAAACACGGTCGGTTCGCTAGACACACGACGTGCTAGATGGGTGAAATATCAATACGTGGTAAAAATAAACGTAGTTTTAACGCATTAGAATTGAAATATATTTTATTGAAATGTTTGTAAAAAAAGATGCCTTGTTAATAACGCTTCAAATAGTGTGAGCCTTAAAATGTTTATTTCAAAACCTTTAAAACGTAAAACCTAAGATCAGGGTAATGTATTTCAGAAAGAGTGGAAGCTGGAATATTTTATTGGCCACATATTAAAGAGTAACATTATTTTCCCCGTATGTAAGTAGGAAATCAGTGTTTGTAAAGACGTCGTTTTTCGTTTGGTATGGTTGGCCGTTGACGGGTAGATTGGTATTAATTAAAAGGTTTCAAATGTCTGGGGACGAAATAAAAGGTCAGTACTAATGTTTGACCCGCCTCCGTGGCGTAGTTGGCTAACGCGCTAGTCGTGTTGAGCTCGACCGCCGAGGACAGGGAGATCGAGGTTCGAGTCTCGGTCGGGGGAACTGGGGTGGTTTTTCCTAAATGGTTTTCCACTCTCCCTCTACGAAAATGTGGGTTCACTTCCTCTAATTCAACCTTCCCAATCCATTAGCGTAATTAGTACTTATAGCGTATAACCCGAATGGATAGTAAGACGCGGTGCTAAATAATAATAATAATAATAATGTTTGGTATACTATATTATTATTTTTATATAAAATAGGTATTAAAATGAGTTAGCTTTACTAATGATGATTACACTTACTTTATAAAAACAAATTAAAGCGGCCCTTCCAGTATGTTTTTGTTTTGTTTTCAATGTGGCCCTTATGATCAAACGAGTTTGACACACTTGACCTGGAAAAAAATTGATATATTTTTGAAAATCTTATATCCATTTGAAATAAGTTACATGCACTCATTAAAAAATATAAATAGTTAATAAATATGTCATATATGTTCTTCTGAAATTCCATGATAACACCCAAATTGTTATTTTTATTTATTTTATTATCTAGTTTATAAAATGTAATTCTGAATGTCTCTTCATATTAAATGGCTCTATTTTTATTTATTATTATTATTTTATCACCGCATTTTACTACCTTTTAAGGTTACACATATATGTACTAATTACCCTATTGAGTTTAAGATGAACTGAGGTTGTATTTATATGAAATGTACACGTATTTGTTTGATGGGATAGTGGAGAACCATTTAGAAAAATATACTCTCAGTACAGCTGACCAGGATTCGAGCACTGATCTCCCTGTTGTTGTCAGTACAATCTAACACGAGAGTGGAGTCCTAGACCATTTAGCCACTGAATTGGGCTATCTTTATTTTAATCTCAAATACATGACCAACCTAAAATAAACCTTTGCCTAAGTCAACAAACAAAATGTCACACTTATGAGAAATTTAATATAATATAATTTTAAAAATATACAAGAAAACAGCGTATAACAATGAACCATTACGTCTGAAAATGAGTGACCAATATTAAATATTCAGGAGTGGATCCTAAGTTATATTTCCCTGGTCAGAATACTACCAAGTCCTGGTATAATGGTGGATTGACACAAGATTTGACTTTGAGAGCAAGTTGGTAGTTTTTAAAATTCTATTTAATATGGTTAGCAGTTTTCCGAAAGCAATCTCATCCAAAAGTGTTTGATATTATTGTCCGAGATCTTACGTACGTATAAAACAATCTACAGATGATGACACTTTAAAAATAAATGGTACGGAATTCCGCATGGACTTTCTCGCTCTATTATTTGAAAATGGAGATATTTTCGCAAAACTCGTAATGTATGTGAAATGAAATAATATACACTAGCAAACCAAAGAATAAATTGCCCTATACTTATGTAAAACCTTCTTTTTTTTAGTCCCGGTTTTAAAGCCAACGGTCCTGGGTTCGATTACCGTGTCCAGGTGTCATTTTTCAATTTTCAGAATATGATATCTATGTGGAGTGATCCCTCACTTAATGCATACATAATAGCTTTGGCTATTTTATTCTTAATACTAGTTTTAATATAGTTTTAATTATAACACATGTTTTTATTATGTGGTGAGGCTAATGCTCTAGATCTGTCCATTCGACCTTATCTTACCTCTGCTCTCCTGGCGTATGGAGGAGTTTATCTCTGAGGTGGGGACACCACTAAGGTGAATTTCATTATACCCAGATGGTACGATGGTATGATACGTGAGAATGATGACGGTTGAAAGTAGAGAGGGCCTACAGTTTAACGTGGGTTCCGAACCACGGTGGGATCCTGGCATTCCACACATCCACAAGTAGTGAAAGCACATACTTTGCCAGAGGTAAAGGAAGGATTTGATAATTAGATCAATATGTGCCGGGACCGGGATTTGAGCCTGGGCCCCAACGCAGAGGTCTGACACCTCACCCCTAGACCATCAGGTCCCATTATGTGTTTATTATAATAATATATATTCTAAATTATAGGCCCAGTCAAATTGACTAACGCCTTCCAGGCTTGGCCAGCAACCCGGCAAACGTATCTGCGCTGCGGATTGCTAAGTACAATAGAGAGGGCGCTATCATTGTGAGGAAACAGATACAGAAGTGCGCGTACAAGAACCGTCCAAGTAGCTTGTGCTAATCTTAAATTATTCCAAGACGTCCTTGCATAATATGTTTATAAAACACCCAATTGATTATTAGCATACATTTTTGTGTATACATATTCAACCCAATTATTGTATGTATCTGCATGAATATTACTTTGTGTATTGGGGTTGGTGTAAATGTAGCCTATTTGTTTTAAATGCGTTTATATGAGTAATTTAACGTTTCTTAAGAATGAAATGATATTTGTATCTTTAAATTTCTGGTTTCACTATATGAAAACATATATCAACACGCCACTCCCACGATAACTTAAATTATGACAATTTACCTAAGATTCATTCAGCCCTTGAAACTAGATATTTTCTACGTGGATAACACTAATAGAAATGTGAGAGTGAACCATTTTTACAAACAATTTCCTGGTCAGAAAAATGTTCCTGTAGATTTTTTCCGACGGTTTTAAAAGAATAAAATCGATATATTCCAAGTTTTAAAGTTTTCCCTTCAGTAAAATTTAGTCTAATGAAGTCATTCTCAGAAATATTATAAAATAAGCTATGATAAACATAGGTTAGAAATATCTTCTAAAACTCACGTATTGACTACAGCGCTTGGTGGTTATATGTGTCACTAGCCTTTGAGTCTGATACAAACCAGATTAGCTCACCTAGTAAATCGCTTTACTCTAGGATTCAATTATTTTAAATGGTTACTGGATTATTTTCCAATTAAAAAGTTTCGTCTCTCAACTGTACGCGCCCATGCGTGAATAGTAATTAATAAAGTATATAGCACCTCATTGAATTAAATCAGAACCCCCAGTTAACGGGTATCAAACAATAAAAACCACTCAGACCCAAGTCTGAACACATCTTCATAAAATAAGCATTACAAAATTCTTAAAACTGCATTTTTGGGTGCTAAAGAGTTTTCAAATAAATGGTTTGAATTTGTGAACGAAATTAAAATTAATGGTATGGTATACCGCACAAAATTTATCTATCTTTGATCCTACTAAAAACTCGTGAGATTTGTGAAGCTAAATCATATAAATTGTTTTAGAAGCACTCCCCCAAAGAGTATAAATGATATAATATACACTTTTACAGAAACATTAATAAAAGAGCATGACAATCAATTGTTAGCGAGCTCCAGTATATATATGGCTAAGAAAATGTTGGTTTTATAAAAATACATAACAAATAAAATATTTTACGTTTGAATAATACTACAATTTTGCAATGAAAAGTTATTTAGTATCTGAAATACTTGCGGGGATATTATCAAAATTAGATTTTTTCGCTTATTTAAAGTACCCTTAAAGTCATCTTCACGGAGAAATAAGAACTGCAAATTAGTGATTGATTCACATTCAGCATCACAAGGAACAAGGGAATTTCAATCTTAAGATAAGAATAGAATTCAATTTTCAATTCACATTTATTTAATTTTTATTCTCTCCCATTTGACAACTGTCTACCTTAAATTTATAACTTGTCATTTTTTTCATTATAATGTGTACTCAACTTTTCTTGACGCATGTGTTATTATTACATGTATTTTAACATGTTTATTTTTATATTATATGTGAATTGACTCACATTTTTAATATGTTAAGATCTTTTTAGAATTTGCGAAGGACAGTAATTTAACGTTAAACTTGTCATCTAATCTAAGATTAATATCTTTTACATCATTTATCTATCCTACATTCAAATAATTGCTTTTACATCACTTTTAATATCATAATTCTATTTATTAATTTGTTATATTGTGATTTTGACTAATTTTGTCAATATTGATAGCTTCTTAGATATTAAAGACAGCATTCATATCTTAATTCTCAATTGATCTTAGACTCAGTACCATTTAAAACATATTTTCCATCCCACATTGTAACTATTCTTTACATTGAATTCTATTATCATAATTACGATTAAATATTGTTTCCTTACTACAACTTATAATGTTTTTCAAAATTTTTTCCTTTTTACTCTTCAGTGAGATACCCTTAATTTTAGGGTTGAATAGTTAATTCCAAAAACACCTTGAGAGATCCCTGTGAAAATTCTAGATACTAAAATCTACCCAATTAGTGAAATGGTTTGGGCTCTAGGCTGAGATACATAAACACAAACACACAGAGAGACTATATCGTGAGAACCACTTTTTCGGTTTCAGGGAGTCATTAATCTTAGACATTCATCAAAATTTCGAGTTATATTTTTTGATGATCACAATACTTCTCTCTAAGAGGTGTAGAAAGAAAGTTAAAGGAAAAGAAAACCACTTTTAAATAAGGTTTCCTCTAAAAAACAAACTCACATTTTTGTTACTCATTTGAAACAAAATTGTTCAAATAAATTTTAAAAACTTCAAATTTTAAGAAACAATTTATTATTTAACTATATTTTAGCTTTGTTTTAATAAAATAAAACATACAATCTAATATAGTTTGTAGAATACGCCCCAAATACCCATTTTGAACAAAATAGTTCTACCTATTTTAGAACAATTTCAAATTTGCTAAAACAATTCATGAGTAACAATATTATTTATTAAGTAAAACCCTCCTCATATATCCATTTAAATAAGATATTTAGAGAAATTTAAAAAAAAAATTAGTCCTCACAAATCAATCAACTAGCTACCTTTAATTTTATATCAAGAGCTAAGACAACGATATAGCCACAACTTATGGCCATATAACATCTAAATAAAAAGTTTGAAGGAAATCTTTCAAACCGTTTCTTCTGTAGCCCTAGGGGAAAATAAACAGACATACAGAATTGTAAGACTCAGTTTTTGAGTTTTAAGGTGTATAAACGTTAATATACATCATAATCTCAAGATAAAACATGTTCTTGATTACAATACTTTCTTTTTTTTTACGAGAAAGTAAAAAAAAAAATCTTGGACTTGTGTGGTTATATTCTGGTAAAAGTAGTTTGGGAACTGTTTATGTGCTGAGGTGTCTAAACCATTTCACGCGTAATGCAAGCATAATAACTCACACCCCTCACTTTCAACATGCAACCAAGCCCTAGATTGTTAAGCAGATATGGTTTTATACCAAACATTATATGCCATTACTATCTGGGGCCAATGTTAAACTTTACTAGACACAGTTTTTTTATTAATATTATCACAACGCTTGAAATATATAACCATAATGAGGATGCAAATAGTTGAAATGGTTTTGGCTATAAATGTGAACTTCAGTTTATCTTTTTAAAGTTTCACGTGTCTTTAAAATAATTATGTTAACCTCACAGAAATTAAATTTTTAAATACATATTTTAATTGGGCTCATTATAGATTGTATTGAGAGATTCATTTTTAAAGAGTTTAATATTCACAGCAAATTTTCTCGATAGATCTAAGCGCTAATGCATATGTTTTTATCAAACGTAAATGAAAAAATATATTCATACATTTTATGTAAATCTATTTATTACAGATCTTTAGTTTGAATAACTTGCCTATTGAAGTTATTTGAAATAAAATTAACACAATCATTATGATTATTTTATACACATAGTAATGTGTGTTTATTTTATTTTCTCTTTTTAATAAACAAATATATTTTATCAGATAAAAAGCCAAATGTAAACTAATGTTGGGAATAGTGTAGTAGCCACTTTCATGGTCATAGTTTTCGAGGATAGCTCTCAATTCTGACTGACTGCACTGTATTATCTCTCTCTCTCTCCACAGACTGATGCGTATACTATACATTTACTTAAAATATATATCTACCTTACTTACCCCTCAATCTGTGTTCTTATAGTTATTGCTACAGAATGTGCACAATAGCTTTTTACCTGAATGACAGTTGAAAAATCATATGTTTAGGTTTTGGGTCGCCAAAATCGTACAAGTTCACTGTTTTGCTATAAATTATAAGTTTTTTAATTACATGTTATATTCGACATTTTAAATAACGTAAACTTAGGTTTTCTTATACTATTTTATTACTTTTATTAATTTTTTTCATTCAATCGGAAACAATATTTTAAACATAAATAAAAGTAATATTCTTCGTTTTGGAATGTTATCTATTATGTGTAATATAGTGCATATATTAATACCTTTTAACATAGGTATCGTGTTTACTTGGAAAAGAGAAAACACTTGTAATTTCTTTAATACATAATATATTATTTTATAATTATTTTATCGTGTTATGAAATATTCAATTGAATATATTATTTTTGTCCACTGGATGAGTACACAATTTTAAAGAGCTTTTTTGTTTCATGATCAATCACATGGCTTAAATTCATCGGTCGCCATTTTAAAGCAACATTTGTTAGACTTTTGTGAAAGTACTGTAAATTCATAATTTTTTTAAGTGAAACAAAACGATAAATACGATCTGTGACCTATCTAAAATAAATATAAATAATATTTGGCTATATTACTGTGGTTAACTATCACATTCATACATTACCATGGGTTTTCATTTCAGCTATCCAAAGTTAAATATGTCAGCTGTTGGCATAAGGATACATTAGGAACTATTTTTAGTAACTTTTGAGCTGTCACCCAAGTAAACTCGAGTGGTGAATGTACTTTAGTATAAGTAGTAGCTGGCTCACGAACTCAAAATAACACGCTTAACTTTAAAATATAAGATAAGTATTGCATAGTTTGTATTAAAATTAATGATTTATTTTTTTCTTTTGCTCTTTTTTGTGTGTTTATGTTTGTTTCCTTTGATATAAAGTTGAGTTGCATGTATCACACTTTAGTCTTTAAGATTCTAGAGAGAAGCCCAAGTATTGGGTGGTTAGTTACCGATTTTATTTAAGAGGCAAACATTATCTCTTTGTCCAGCGGCAGCAACTATAATTGTAAACTTGTTCCTATTTTTTATTTCATTGTGATAGTTACAATGTGCTTGTCCCTCTATTGACTTCCATTTCTCTTTACTTTATCTTCTTTCATGTATAAAGTGATATACCTTAAAATTGAAAAGATTTTTTTTTCTAAAAGTCGCGTTTCATCAAAAGATTAAAAAAATAGAGTGAGAATAATTTTAAAAACTGGCAACGGACACAAAAAGTTCATAAAGTAACTTTTAAATATTCATCCGAGTCTTAATTAAAATATATTAAAGTGATAAAATGTTTTCTGTTAGAATTTTGTTTACCGGTATTGTAACGTGTCAAAAATGACAAACAAAACATTTTAACACGTACAGTACAATCGATCAAGCCTTTAAAATGGTGCCAAACCATTATTACCAGTTCTAATAATGTGTGGCAGATATAGATTTACTGCGACATCAGCAAACGCCCTGCCCACCAACATTTAAACTGCCCTAGCGATCGTAGTACATCGTCTTTGGGAGACAACACAAACCAACTTCTATCTCATGAGCCAGCTGACGAAGAAATGAGCGAGGGGTCAGTTCAGGAGAGGCCAGCTGTTCGTTGAGCGCTCGGAGTCAGATGGCGTGATGTGTAACCATCCCCTCTCCCATTTCTGTACTTGGAATAATCATGGACAATTCATCTAGACCCATTATAAATACGAGCCGGTCCTTGGTCAACGTTACCTTTATTGTAATCACCACTCGTCGGAGACACTGCTGCCAGAGATACTCTTGACTTTGTAGAGAAGACCGCGATGGTTGTGGCGTCTGAATCACCTCCTCGCCGCAGATCTAGCTACGGCGCTTATCATGATCATTGAGAGACGTAGTTGATTATGTCACTGTGCTCTTAAGTAGTAGTTTATGTTAGTGGAGCTGTGAGCACTATCATGTAAATGTCCTTATGACTCTGTTTTGTGTAGGTAACATTTATTTGTTTCCCTATGCCCATAAGGCATAGTTTATTTTGTTGAGCTGTGATCTCTATCATACAATGTCCATAGGACATAGATTATGTATGTCAGTTATTCTGGCCCTTTTTTATGCCCATCAGGTATAGCTTACTATAGTTCTCCATGTACACTAGCTTTATACTTCTATTAGTCTTGTTCGCAAATATTGGGATCGTAAACAGACGTCATAAACTGTTTTATCATGCTGCGGCTACAGAATAGTGTAAGAATTAATTATGGAGGATGCCTGGTTATCTGTTGCATCTTTTCATGACCTAATTGGGTCTGTAAACTCACACCAGTCTTGTAGGTGTCTAAGTCTGTACTGATTTGAGGTACGCAACCTGTGGAAGTGCTACTAGTCCATAGTAGTGGCTCGCGGGGATATGTTTTTTTTATGTACGGCCTGTTTGAGGTGCATATAGAGTTGATCGAGTTTGATAACTATATTGATTATTGTTACTATCTCCGTTGCAGGGTAACTTAATATTTATACTATTGATTGCACTGGCAGTACTATTTAGGAAATGTCCGGCCATAGTATTAATTGCTTCTAGATTCATAGTGATTCGCCACTGACTCGGTGTAATAGATCTTTTTCTCTTCAAGGAACAAATTACATTGTGATATCTAATTCTAATAGGAGTTAACTCTTGCTAGCTAGCAAATGTTAATTACCGCCCTTGTAGCTTTTAAACTATGTAATCATTCATAATAATTATGTTCTTCAAATTTTAAAGTTATGTATTTATGTAGTAAGCCGACTGACATGAATGATAAATAAGTTATTCTTTCGATCGAAGTTACTATGTACTAATAACATTGTGTCATTACCTATTGTCCTATTAGGAGTATTAGTTGTCCTGTTTTAATGAGTTGAAAGATTTAGTGTTTAAGCCTATTACCTAAGTGTGTAGGTTATAGCTTGTTCCAAAGTGCTTCACACCAGATTCATCTTAAGCGAGTTATTGATATAACTAAATACACACATATATATTATCATCTTAAACAATGGACTGTTTTAATACTTACAACCTATAATTATTCGTACTTTCTTATCTATTATTTCTTTATTAATAAATTAACTTTGTTAATCATGTATATTATTTCTGTACTGTATTTATATCCTATAATGTAGTAAACAGTAGGGTAAAGGTTGCAGTATTTTCATTAAATGAAACGGTGTTATTTGCTTATACATCATCATAAATATATAATATATAATAGTGAATCAGTTTTAAATAAATACTTAAAATTCATATCTATTAGATTTATTTTATCAGAACATTCTTATATTTATAATTATTTATTAAGAAATAAACTATATATAATATTGATCAATTTTTGAATAAATACTTAAAATTCCTATCTACCAAAAAATACAATTTACCAATATATTCACATATTATATTTGCTTGCGAGGGCCAATAATATTAATTATTAATGTTCTACAGTTTATATATTTACCCGCCTCAGTGGCGTAGTTGGCTAACGCGCTAGTCGTGTTGAACCCGACTGTCGAGGACGGGGAGATCGAGGCTCGAATCTCGGTCGGGTCAACTGTTTATTTGTTTTCGTTTTCAAAATGGCTTTCCACGCAAATGCGGCTTCACTTCCTTTAATTCAACCTTCCCAATTCCTAATCCATTAGCGTAATTAGTACTTAAGCGTATAATCCGCACGGTTAATAAGACGCGGTGCTAAATAATAATAATCTATACTTATAAAATAACATGTCCTGACTGACTGATTCATCATCGCCGAGCGTAAACTAGCAAGGCTACAAGCATGAAATTCGGACTGTATATTCATTTTGTTATGTAGGCACCCACTAAGAAAGGATTTTAGAAAATTCCACCCCAAAAGGGTCAAAATAGGGGATGATAATATGTATGATAATATGTATGAAAGTCCGTCATTTTGAAAGTTACATAAACAAAATTTTGTATTTCGGTTATTGACGTAAAACAAATAAATACGTGTTTCAGGAATTTTGGAAATTTTATTTAATAAGGGATGAAAAAGGGGGTGAAAGTTTGTATCGGACTTGCATTATTTTTGATCTGAGGTCAAGTTATGGTCATCAACGTAACGTAATATTTTAAATTAATCTGTAAATACATATGTATATTTTCGTATTTGTATATAATCAACTTCCACGCGTGCAAAGCCGCGGGCAACAGCTATCTAGTAATATATATATTGCATATATAATAAATGTGTTAGCTATATTAATAAATATAAAAATGAATATATAATAGACATAATATATTCATTATAATATATATTTATTATTTAGAGCAGTTATTTTTTAAATATTGATTTATATTTATAAAATGAATGGTGGATACGAATGTATTTAGTTAATTAATTGAATACTCACTCAAAAATGTTTTTGTGATACTGTCGTGTAAACTAGCAATGTGTCATCCTTGAAACGTGAAACGAAACCCTTCAAGGCCCTCTTGGATACGTCACTGGCAGGTCATGAGAACAGATTGGAAGGCTCCAGAGAAAAAAACACTATTTTTCAGACAATTCAGTAAAACAGCCACAAAGATCTTAGTTTTTATCTATTTTACTGGAATGCCAGTAAACTATCTTGTGTTTTGGTGTATGGTCGTCTTTGTATATTTGTTTGTTTATTTATTTCACTTTGTTGTAATCCTCAGGGTTATATCTGAGATTTTATTCCGGGGATATTTAATATCTATGTCTTACACTCTAGTTCTGCTTACTTATACACTCCAATTTTCATAGTAAGGGTCTTATCTGACAATTGTAAAAGCTACTAGATATAATTTTACGTATTCACACGTCAATTAATGTGATCTTCAGCTGTCAATTTTAATATGTATTATCAAAATCTATAAAATAACACAAATAAAATAGTAAAATGTTATCAATGGTAACGGCAAAATTAAATTAATTTAAATTGTATGCTAAAATGATTTTTCAAAGAAAACTGGACTGTAGTTGTGTGATATTTTTTAAATTAATTTTGTTCACCACATCTTACTGTCCATCCATGCTAATCACACAATTTTCACTAATAGGGTATGGATTATTACCGTATAATTAAGATAAATGTAGTCACATTTTCATGAAGGGAGAGTGTGGAAACTATTTAGGAATTCCACCCTCATCCATTAAACCCAGTCACTATTCGAACCC
The DNA here is from genome assembly GCA_902151445.1 of Timema monikensis. Taxonomy (NCBI): domain Eukaryota; kingdom Metazoa; phylum Arthropoda; class Insecta; order Phasmatodea; family Timematidae; genus Timema; species Timema monikensis. The sequence continues at coordinate 62,062 of CABFVZ010000314.1, forward strand.
CAAATTCCCTTAACTGATAAACCATATAAGACAATATTGACGCCTTATAGGCCTACTATATTTTTTAGCAATCCGTCCTACTACCCGTCTGGTCATACGCTTATATACTAACTACACCAATGGTTTTAGGGATTAGAAAATTTATATTCATTGGTAGTGTAACAGAATTTGCGTGGAAGGAGGATCGTAAAACAATTTTGTAAAAACCACCCTCAGTACACCTGACCGAGATTTGAACCTTTACCTTCCCGTCATTGGCAGTCTAGTCTAACGCGAGAGAAGCGTGGTATAGTACACGGCAAACAAAGGGGTTTTAAGCCATGTATATTTCGGTGTGAGTCCCTATCATTCGTGAATAAAAAAATGCCTTCCCCCCCCCCCCCAAAGAANGAAGTAGGGTTCTGGGGCACCGCCCTACCTGCAAAATAAAGCAAAAGAAGAAGCAAAACATATTTTGAAATTCATACAATTTTTCTCACATTTTTTCATTGCATAGTGAAAAACATAACTCAATTTAAAATATCGTTATATCTTTTCCCCCATTTTATTGAGGAAATTAGGAAAACCACAATCGTACCAGCACGTGACATAAAACGCGTGTTTTTTTATAAACAAGCTTTGTGCTTTCTGGGCTTGTTTAGAAGCGCCCCCCCTCCCCCGAGCTCTGCATGAGACATAGAGTGGTTGCCATGAAAATCTTACGTCACTTTCTTTGAGAAAGTTTTTTGGGCTGAGATAAACTGTGGTCTGTTACAAGCTGAAAGCTGCTGGCTGGCTCATAGCTAAGGAAAGTCGTTGATGTGTTTAGTGTGTGTGACGCGTTTACGCTCGTGTTTTTGATTATTTTGTGACCAATGAAAGTTTCCAATATTAAAAAACTTAATTTTGGTTCTTTATCATCAGAATAAAAGTTTGAAATTAAAATCAATGGAAGGCCAGTAATCAAATTCTAGTTAAGAAACACCATGAGTGAAGACAGGTTAAATGATTTTGCCATGTTGTCTGTAGAACAGTAAATGATTTACGAGGTACCAGACAAAAACTGAAGATTAGATTTTTCTTTAAAACGATAATCTTAAAGATACACTAATTATAATTAAAGTATATTGTGTGTAAAGTGTTCAATATAGTGCTAAGAACCTATTTATATATTTTTTGTTTACTGGCGTGTGTCTATGTGGATTTTACGATGGACTATCTTTGACTTCGAACCAAATGAGTTGTTATACTTTTATATATATTTTTATTAACTTTGTATTTTTTTATACTTTTTACAGTGTAGTCGGTCAAATAAATATAGGATGGTATAAGGTTGATATGAGGAAAGTTGTTGTCTACCCAATTTAACAATAGAGAGCCCTCCTTTAAGGTTTACTCACGAGCTGCCACTGGTACTGGCACTGTACAAGGAACTTTTCTGATGTGAGCAAAAGTTAGCGAACTAGAGAGTGTTTCTAAACTCTATGCCAAAACTTAAATCATAGCATCTTTGGTCAGAAAGAAACAGAATATCCAGTAAAAACTTGTTCAGAAAAATAATATTGTATTACTAAAATAATTTAAGTTGAATTTAGACGCAACAACCCCGAGAGTACGCAACTGTAAGTACGTACGTGTACAGCAGGTTGCATAACATTAGGCAGAGGGAAGTGCCTGGCCCCGAGCAACGTGTTCGAAGGGTAAGCGCACGTCGAATGCAACTGACAGATACTGTTGTGACACATGATGTGCCCACATAGTGTTATGAAACTTGCTGTACACGTACGTACTTACAGCTGCCTACACCCGGAGTTGTGGCACCTAGATTCAACTTATTTATTTAGTAATACAAAATTACTTTTCCGGACAATTTTTTAGTTGGCTCTCTTTTGCTTTATGCCTACAGATGCTGTGATTTAAGTTTTGGCACAGAGTTTAGAAACACTCTGTATACACACAAAAATCGTTTTGTCTGCTATTAATACACCTTGGAGTGTACATGACTTTCTGAATGTTAAAGCTTACATCATTTTGAACATCATCGACCAACATCAATTTTATGGGAATTTTTTCTGTATTTTTTCCCCCCAATGATAGGACTATTTTGTAGATTGATATGTTTTTATAAGCCAATTTTGACGATCCTCTTGTGTTACTAAAAATAACTTTTTTTTAAAAAACGGTTGAAATCAAACACAGCTTCTTAAAGACTTGTGTTTGAATCCGAGTAGGTTTGAAAGTTTTGTTTTCAAATAACGTGAAATTAGAATGGGCTTTGTGTGTTTCAGACGTTGCTAAGACACTCGTGTTGAATGTAATTTAAATCAATATAAAAATTGAATTTCAAAATGAAAGGAGTTGAAATAATATTTATTAAAAAATAAACATAGTTTCTGCCATGGTCGATCTCGCTAAAGGGAGTATTTCCAACTTTGAGTGTATTTATAAAGATACGTAATAGGTTTTAGGTGCTGAAAAGTGAACTAAACATATAAAATCACAGAAAACGCTATTTTTTTAAGCCCATCTTGTCTTACTACCCGTTTGGTTGGAAATAATTTTACTCACGCAAATGAGGCAAGGATGAGAAAATGTATCCATATTCTCTTGGAGGGAGCGAAGTTAACCATAAATGAAAATCCACCCTGAATACACCTGACCAGGATTCATGCCTAGACCTCCTCGTCACCAGAAAAATAAACTAGATGATCGAATACATTGAAATGTGACACTTGGACACGAGAATCTAATAGGGGACCTTTGTCTTAGTGTGCCAATTATCTCTCAGTGAGCAATCCAGGGATCGTCCCGTGCTTAGGGTCACTCCTCACTCATATTTTCCTGGATTGTAAGAGCTATCATTGATATCAGAGCCACCGGTGACTCGGTTGTGGCTTTATGTTGCCAATTCTCATTTCCGTAATTATAAGCATTACACCACAAGCTTCAACTTTCATATATACTTAATTGTATAACTTTGATTTCTTACATATAAAACTATATGAAACTTACATTTAGAGGCGTGCCCACCGATTCGGGTAACAGACGCGAATAGAAAATAAATTATTATCGTTTCTTAATATATGATCAGGTGATCGGAGATTTTTATTTCTAATTATACTTGCTGTAACACAAACTTTCATGAAGTTAGGAATCAAGCTGATTATAAATCCAGTGATAGAAGTATCAATACGATATTTTTTCAAACAATACTAGTATATATTTTCAATTTTGTGGAAAAAGAATTAGGTTCAAAAGGTGAGCATGATTTTGTTTTGCACTGAAACCGACGCGAAATCTATATGAACTGGCTGGAGGCTCTTTCCCTCTTTCTATCTCTCTCATCCAGCGCAAAACTGCCGCACAATAGAATGTAACTTCCGGTAGGACCCGAACACACAGTTAGGTAGACAGACAGACACGAACACTGGAAAATAGGGACGGTCGGGGTGTGGGGAAAGAGCGGTTTGTGGCCAGCTCGCTCAACGTTGGCTGGTTTTTTTTTTACCTTCACCCATTCTCTCTTTTCCCCTAGGCCCCCCGCACTCACAACCCCGGGCCACTATTTAGTCAGAGGGCTAAGCCAGAACCCGGGCGAGATTGGAGCGATGGACAGAAGAATACATTGCCCCGTGTTTACACAGTATAAATGACAAGTTAAAACTTTTCCTCCTGGTCTGACTGGAAATCATCGCACTTCTACTAAAGTCTCCTGTCTCTCCTCCCTGGTACCCCCCCTTCCCTGCATACCCCGTTAACTTCCTACAAAGCTCTTCCCATCGTACATTGCAGAGGAGTGGAGAACTCTGTCACTGATAATGGTTGGTTTCTGAAACACTGTTACCTGTCATATCATCACAGATTAACTTCCAAAACCTCGTATGCCTAATTTAAAGTTGGAAGGTTTTTCTTACCGTACCCAAACATTAATTTTTTTAGGGGAGGGAGATTTTACCTCCGGTATCACACAGTCAGGGAAGTCTCTCTATAGGAGATGACAAAATTATTCGTAAAATCATTAATTTTCATTAGATTTATTTTCATCGTGTCTTAGTACTATAATATTTCGGTTTATCCTCAAATAATTTCTTTTTGCACATTTCTTACTACCCGTTTGGATTACGTGCCTATAAAATAATCACGCTAATATTTTTAGGAATGAGGAAGACTATATTTACAGAAAGTGAACCCTCATTTCCGTGGAGGTATAATGGAAAACCTATAAGGAAAAAAACATCTCAGTACACCTGACCTAGACTCAAACCTTGATCTCCCCATCCTCGGCAGTCCAGTATACTGTGAGAGTGACGGCTTGGATCATGTGGCCACCAACGCAGCTATACCCATATATTAACTACGCCGATGGGATAAGTATGAGAAAGTTAAAACTTTTGAGAAATTATATCCACATTTTCGGGGAGGGATAATAGGAACATATTTATGAAAAAATAAACTCGATATACCCGTCCGGGATTCATAACCGCTATCTATTTGTCACCAGAAATCCAATCTAGCGTTGGGATATCCAGAGATGGAAGTTTTGGAGGAAAAGCCCAGTCCTTGTCCATGGGAGAGATACAAAGGAACAAGGAGAGGAAGAGGAAGAAGAAAGGAAGAACAAGTATCCCGAGGAGCTATCTAAACAATTAGGAGAAAGGAAAGAGGCTAGGGTGCAGAGGAGAATAAAGAAGAAAAGGCTGTGGTAGAAGAAAATAACTTGAATGACCAAAATGACTTAGTGAATCTGAGCCAGATATACAACAACCTTGAGGAGAAGCAACATACCTTACATCTGGCTATGAGGCAATGAGAAGGGCGCGTCCATAGCCTTCTCCCCCCCTGAGGCTCTGGATAGGACACAACTAAGACCAATGAATCTGCCGACGGAGGTAAAACCACTTCTAGAAAAAGTCCATAAGGTCTTCGAAAGGAGGAAGGATAAGCTCAAGTTGAGTAACTCTACAAACACTTTATGAAGGCAAACTGTTGGATAGCATTCGACTCGAAGGAAGCTTGGCCCGGATGTTATGTGTTTACTTACAATCCATCATGTACGAAGGCAATGGTATGATAAAAAAAATTGGGCAGTTTAATGCAATGTGGAACAAAACCGTTATGGAAGAGATTAGAAAAGTGGCGGAGGACATGTGTTTGGACATAATCTGCGTGCAGGAGCCGTACAGTACGGTAAGTGAAATAATTCTGCAGATTCCAATAAAGGTGAGAATTGTCACTATTGGTTCGTCGTCCATGAGTGCGATAGTAATCTTCCATACACATATAACGGTTACAAGAGTAGTTCAATACTGCAACGAGAAGGTCATGCGTCGAGATAAAAACAGATGAAGGCACATTCATCCTGGTCAACATGCACTTCCAGTACAGAGAAGACATTGAAAAATACTTGGAGTAAATTTAAGTTATATATGACGTCTATAAAGGTATCCCGGGTGTGTTCCTCACAGATGAATTGCGAAGTCACCCCTGTGGTTCAGCGATGTGTTGAGAAGGCCGGATTGAAGGAGAGTTGGATATAGGGCATATGAGAGAGGAGAGAAGTTAGAAGAGATAATAATGGCGAGAAGGCTAGATGTGCTGAATGTGATAGGTAATCCACTCACCTATGTGGAGAGAGTGGGAGCAAGATCAAATATAGACGTCACGCTACGCAACCAAGAACTTGAAAGTACTGGACGGGTTGACAATTAGTAACCATATCTCGATCCCTTTTGAGATTGAAGGAGACCTAGGGATGAAGGCTGAAATGGGAATAAGACCTAGACTCAACATCTGCAAAGCCGATTGGGAGAAATTAAAAAGAGAACTGGAGTTACTAACAGAGATAGAAAAAGTAGGAAAGTTAAATGTGAAAGCGAAGGAGCTTATGAGAGCTGTAAAGAGGGCGATGAAGATGGTCATCCCAATATTCAAGGAAATATTAAGGATAAACAATAAACCCTAAATAAACCCTTGAATGAGAGACTCAGGAAATGTCGGAAGGAAATGAGGGCAGCGAGGAGGAGATACCATAACTGTCACGAACCTTGGAGTCGTGCCATGTTATTGGATATCTATAGAAGGAAGAAAGAAGAGTAAGAATCTGCCCTGAGGTTGGCTAATAGCGAAAGCTGGGAGCGATAAGTTCAGGAGGAACTTATAAATAATCCTTGGGGCATACCATTTCAGATAGTGACCGGGAAGGTAGGGCCCCCAGCTGTGATCTCATTGCTGAAGACTCAGGTTGGGGACATGATTTCTGCGGGGAAGAATCGGCAAGGTTGTTGCTTGAAACGCTGCTTCCAGACGATAACGTGGAAGACGACGAGGGACAAGAAACTGTAAGAATGGACATGACGAGGAACTATGACAACAAAGCAGTGACAGATCCAAAAACACGGTAAGAGATTATAAGGTTGGTGGCCAAAATGAAGATTAAGAAGGTACCTGGACCTGATGAAATCAGAATTGAGGTCCTTCAGAAAATCAGCGAACAGGTAGCACCCTCCCTAGCTAGTTTAATGAATGAATGCGTGGACCATTGCCGAATGTCTAATGTATGGAAACAAAGTAAGGTTGTCATACTTAGAAAGGATGAAGACAAGGATCCGCAGCTCCTTAAGTCATACATGCCAATCTATTTATTAAATGTATGTGGAAAACTTCAAGAGAAGATCTTGTGCAACAGATAAAGAAGTATCGTGAAATCATTGGCATGCACCAGGAGCAGTACGGCTTTAGAAGAGGCAGATCTATGGAGGACGCTATCTATGAGGCAATGAACCTTGTTGATAGGTTAAGTGGGAAATATGTTTTTGCGATATTCGTGGACATATTGGAAGTATTTGATAATTTGTGGTGGCCATCACTGTTCAAACGGTTAAGGGAAATATAATATCCGGGGAGTAGCTACAGAGTTTTTATGAACTACTGTAGGGAGAGAGATGCAACCCTGAGAGGTTCAGGAATATCAATAAGAAAGAAACATACAAAGGGCTGTCCTCAGGGATCGGTCTGTGTACCAATATTTTGGGACGTATGACTCAAACCAGATACGGTTGGAGTGGCGACCTTTGAAGATGACTTACTGATAATTGTTTAAGCTAAGTCAAGATTGGAACTTGAGACCAAGAGTAATGCGGATCTCGCTGGTTTGGACTTTTGGTGCAAGAAAGTGGAATTAATTTTGGCACCTGCGAAGATTACGTATGTGCTGTTCAAGGGAGCGCCGAAGAGAAACCCTTTGATAAGGATTGACAGATAAGTGATTAGACGAAGTGTAAATATCAGATATCTAGGAGTTACGTTGGTTAAAAAACGCGGCTTCATGATGCACGTGGAGAATATATGTGGAAGAGCCTAATAAACAAGATTATTAGCATAGTGCAGAGTCAGATTAGAATGACTAGGCTTTGTATACGGATTTACCATCGAGCCTTATTAGTCTATATTGTGGGTTATGGGGTCAGCACTTGGGCACACCGGCTCAGACTGGTACGGGTTAAAAGGGAGATCTGAAGCCTACAGAGAAGTATTCTATTAAGTCTATCCTTGGCCTATACAACAGTTGCGAAAAATTCGTTGTGTGAGGCCCTAAGCATCTGGCCACTAAACCTAGAAATAAGGAAGAGAGCGGCTATGAACTGGCTACGGAAAAGGGAGACAGACAAGCTTGCTAAACTGACAAGAGAAGGAATAATAAATGGTATCCAGGTGAGGGAAGCGTTTCTGGACGAGTGGCAGACAGACTGGAACCAAAGCACAGCTGGAAGGAGAACTTACAAACTCTTAGCTGATGTCAGAGATCGCCTAAAACTAAAATGGTTACTGCCTTCCCCTGGGATAGTTCACTATCTCACTGGCCATGGGCCATACAGGGCTGTTCTTTTCCTAAGGCACTTTACAGAAGACAGACTATGTGAATGCGGAATGGAGGCTACCCCCGAACACGTCGTACTGGAATGTCAATTGACGGTAAAATAGAGGGTAACAATGCAAGTTCCATTACAGATTGAATAAATTTATCATATATTGCGTGACGTGGATAGGTGGGGTCTGCTAGATTCTATCGCGAACGGTGTGTCAAAGAGAGAATAAGATAGATATATAGTAGACATGAAGAAAAGGAGACAGGTTAGAGAAGGCGAACAAACTGACACTACAGAAGTTGACGAATCAACATCAGATACAGAATCATAAGACATACACTGAAAGTGGTACCAAAACTTAGACGAGACAAATTTTACCGGCTGGCAAAGTGGAACGGGATGAGGAACTCCAGGTCATCCGAAGCCTAGCCGAGGAAGGGTCCCTTAGGATGCCAGTAGTGGAAACTGCTGAGGGACCTGAGGGAATTAGAATAATCGAAGAACATCAAGAGACGGAGAAAGAAAACCCTCAACTAGCATGGTCTGGCCCACTTGGCAACTAGTGAGGTGCTGAGCTGGGGTGGTAGGGCTTCCGGTCCATCAAGAATTATTCAGTGACTGGTATCAATAAATGAAGAGACAATGAAGAATATCAAGATGCTCTGCGGCCACCGAGTTGCAAGAAATATATTAGGTTAAGATAGTTTTAGTTTTCTATTGTTTATTTTATTATGTTGTATCATGTTTAGTTTTAGGTCCAAGGTAGTGGTTTTAGCTGGAGTTAGGTGGAGTGAAATATCCGTCAGGGCGCCTCCACAGGTGGTGGATAGAAGGATGCTCACCTTCACTGGGGCTCGTGCCGATCTGGGGACTATTAGATCCGGAAGCGGTGGAACACCCAGCGGGTTAGGATACCGGGGGCTTAAAATACCCGGGGTGGACCAACTAGTAGGATAAAATTAGAAGATGGGGAAATAGGGACACTTAGATTAGTAGATATAATCAACACTAAATTAAATAATATGTCTGTAAATTGAATAAACTATCAAATTAGTGGAGGTAGTGAAACAATGTAAAATAGGCCCTGAGTTACAGTCCAGGCCTCGGAACAGAAAGTAAGGATAAATGAATAAAGTTAATAAACTCTGTCTAATACTTGGGGGTGATGGGTTAGATCAGTGATTCACAACCTGTTTTAGCTGACGCCCCCTTGGTAGATCATAATAGCCCTAAGGCCCCTGTCCCTTTTTTTTGGACAGTTCTAAAAAAAAATCTTTTAAAAAGTTTTTTTTCTAGTCACTTCTTTAATTTATATAAAACACATTTAACACTGGCAGCGTAATGGAACAGTTAAAATGACTGAAAATTAATGTAATGGTTGGCACTGCTTTGATTTTATCAATTCTTTTAACATTGGGATTTACAGCTGTGTAGGCTGTAATGCCAATACCTCAAGAAAAAAATTCTTACTTTGGAAAAGGGATTGAAATAAAGAATGTCTTCAATTATTAGCTCAGTTTAAACGTTATTTACCAATTGTTCTATGTCCCCTCACCCTGGAATTGCTTCATACCTCCCCAGGGGGGTGCGTTCCCCATGTTAGAAATCACTGTGTTATCTCATGCGACTACCAATAAAGTTATATCATTTTTGACATAGCTTAAAATGTCTTAGAGAAAATATAAGCCCAATATACCGCGGATTCGGATATAACGTGGTGAAGATTATGTCACCCGAAATACACAAACAAGATTCAATAATTTAAATTAGACCAATTAGGTTTTTAAAAGTAAGGTAGCTGTAGTTTGATAAATTTCTCCCAGTATCTACCACAAGGAACTTTATATAAAACTGGGATTATATTTTAGAAAGTGGCATGGAGTGTTTCCGGCATAGTCAAAGTTAGTCTAGAGCAAGGGTTACCAAACTCGATGAATATGGAATCTACTTACAAATTGTTTCATGGACTACCCAGTATACAAATTTGCCAAGAGCGTAATGGTAATTATTTTAACCTGTACAGAGGATTTTGCATCACTTTTTTCTTTCAATTAAGGGTGGGTTCTGTGGTTTTGATTCATAATATTAATATAAATAACTTAACTTTGTTTTTAGTACGCTTCGCACCAAAATGATCTTGTTAATCCTAGATAATACAAGGATAACTTTTTTTCTAAACAAAATAATATACACATAAATATTTTTTTAAATATTGGCTTGTAGCATACTGAGAAGATCGGTATTCACTTTCGTCCAGCATTGATTTCATGCTCAGTGATTAATTTACCAAACTTATCCGAATGCAGTTAGCAAGATGTTTTCAACTTCTGTATTTGTTTTTAACCGCCTACAATTGTAAGTGATTACTCAACAGTTAGGGCAGAGTAATGTATTCCCTCAGAGTGCAACCAACACAAACCAAAATAATTGAAACCACACATATATTGAGCTCGAGGCAACCATCTTCAATGATAGGTATCTTTGGGAAGTACAAAGTAGAGTTCTCGCATAAGACATCGAACATGCCGTTGTGAGATACCGCTAACTCGCGATCAACCGTATAATGACCCCTGGTATAAATTTTAGATTTGAATAGTTTATTTATTATTTATTTGAGGTATTTGACGTCCACTTTCTAAACTAGTAGTATAGCAGAATTTCTATGAGTGAGTGCTAAAGAACTTATTAATTTTTCCGAGTAAGATAATTTTCACATACCTTTCGGGGTTATTTTGCATGCTACAATCTACATAGGACAGATGGATTGACTTCCCCTACGGAGGAGTTTGTGCTAGGGAATTTTATCGCTTAAAAAATCCGTCAAACACGGCTGTGTTTGAACCCATGATCATTGGGTCTTGAGTCAAACCGGTTAGCCCAAAACCACTGAGGTTGACTGTAAATAATTCTCATCCCTCAGTATGTTACACCCTCTCAGTTCTTTACCTCGTAGCAATAGGCCACTAACGAAAATACTACAAGGATAAGAGGGAATAAGCTAACATAATAATAATAAAAAAGAGAAAATAGCATCAGCAAGAATTAAATATAAATAGTAATTTAATTCATTCAAAAATAACAGACAGTAATTTAAGTGGCCTTAACTTTATCTAGTAGAACGAAGAAAAACATAGTTGATTACATTATTGCTAAAAAAGATTAATTCAATTAGACCAGGTTAGCTTTATATCAATAAAGCTATTAAAACAATTAATAATCAAATCTATTCAAGAAAAATAAAAAGATAGAAGAGCCTTTATAAACTGTTACAAAAGGGTCTGAACATATACAGACATTACGAAAACATATACTTTTCCAATGTAAAGTTATATCTTTAAATTCCATACTTTTACTTCACAAATCATGAGAGTATTCAAATATTACCCAAAATGAAAGTACCTTCAAATACTACAATATACATTTATAATACAAACATTACTTTAACTAACATGAGAGTTTCACACCTCAAACCTAATTTAAACTCACGTGGGACTACTTGAATCGGCATCATTCAAATACTGAACAAAGTCTAGCAATTGATACTAAGTTAAAGAATATTTAGAAGTTTGCCACATTTCAAATATATGCAAAGAATAGCCAAATTTACGTTACACAAAATATTGAAATGTATATAAATAATTTTAAATATAAAATAACAAAAGCTAGGTTAATACGGATAGTCTAAATATACAGATTATTAAGATAGATAAATTTAATATATTCCAATTAACATTTCGTTAAGCTAGAACAGCAAACATTGAGAACTTACTAACATCTTTAAGAAACAAGCCCTTAAGTGGCGACACGAAACTGAAGTTACTTTTAGTTTTAAATAGTATTAAATAATGCCCATAACATAATAAACAAATATCAGCCTATCTTGACTATAGCAAAATTAAATTAAATAGTTTAAGTTCCATAAATATTTACAGAGCATTATAACTTTCCTAACCACAGTCCATCCATCATGGTGTCGATTTCAAAAGTACATTATAAATAAATATTACAGAGGTCCATCCATGATGGTGCCAAGTTCAATAGTTTGATATAAATAAATATTACAGAGGTCCATCCTAAATGGTGCCGAATTCAAAAGTATAATATAAATAAATATTACAGAGGTCCATCCTCGATGATGAGTTCAATAGTCAGCTTATTTCTTCCACACTTTCATAATAAATAGTGGTCTTACTGCGTAGTTATGGCAGGGGGGGATATTTCAAACTAAGTCGGTGACGTAACTTTTTGGGAGGATCACGCTGTTTTTCTCACGTAGGCCATCGTTCTTGTTGGTCGCTGATTGGTCATCCCGCTCCGTATAGACGATAGTCGGGTTTGTTGTCAAAAATCTTTTTAACTGCTTGGCTGCTGACGTCAGAGACTAGATGATGGTTGCACAAACCATCTGAAAGAGGGTAGCCATGTACGCGTGCACTCTTCGCCAGGTGTGCAGAAAATCGTCCATCAGATATGTCTAAACCGGGCTGGTCGGATCATCAAGTGCTGATACATCAAGGCAAGGTTGCCCCGCTCCTCGATTTAGGACGTTTTGAAGTCAGCCAGGTTATTAGGCTGTGCAAGCCAGTTTATCCAGAGGGTACGTATATGAACAGTTTACATTATAGAGAGTTGATAGTGAATTATATTGAATTATATTGTTTGTATATTGCTTGAAGTGACATGGAACTACAATAGTGAAGAATACTATTGTAGAGCGATTTGAATAAATATCGACGTTTCTTGGAGTGGTATGACTCGGACGATAGTCTATGCAGCATCGGTTTGGGTCGGGCTTCGATTGTAAAATACAACCCTTGTATTGTTACAAGTAGAGCATTAATTATCTGGGTTTCAACCAACTTTCATTCCAATATGAGACATATAGAACAGAGGTTACGTTTGTTTGGTCAAATAGTGACCGAGTAGGAGAGGAGTTTTCACAGGTTCAGTTTTAACAAGCTTTATTTATCATGGGCGAAAAGTAGGTCCACCCTTTCATAGTGATACATTAACGGTTGGCGACTGGATGTTGTGCCTGTCTTAGTCTTATATTAGATTATAAGGCATATGAAGCTACGACAGGTCTAACAAGCCAGTAGTGGAAAATATGATCGCTTTAATAAAAAAAACTGACCCAGTCTACCACTGGCTGGAGACTTTAATGGATGTATGTAAAGTTTTAACAAGCTCTGCCAACCCTGATGACCCTGCAAGACACAAAAATGATTTTTTTATTTTTTATTTATTCAGTGTTTACAGGCCCGGTATCTTACAATCTTTAAATCCGGGCCGTTTTTTCCACAACTTTTACTTAATTTACACAATTTTAATATGAATTTCCTTTTTAACATTACAACACATATTTTGGCTCTTAACTTAAATGAAATTCAACTACCCTTAGCTCAATTTGATCCACCCCGGGTATATTACGCCCCCGGTACCCTCCCCCGCTAGGCCCTTCACAATGCTCGGGATTTCACTCCCGAGTCCGCCAAGCGCTCAGCAGAGGTGGGCATCCCCATAATAACCACCTGGGGAGGCGCCCTATCAGAGTTGGTGCCCCGCCTACTTTCTACCCTTGGCAGCTGAATTTCCTAATCTACCCCCTATCTAGTTCCCCCGTCCCTAATTATCTATATTAACTACTAACTAAGCTAAGCTAAATTACTAAACTATTCTATTCCCATTACTGCCGGGGAACACCATCACCCAGAGGGCTGCAGGGCAGCCGCCTTTCTCCATCTTGACTCTGAGGGCCCATCAACCATAACCCACCTCTCTTGTTTCCAAGGTGGTGGGTCATACGGTGCAGGGAACCCCTCAGAGTTCATAATCATTCCACTAACTTTTGTTCATACGACTGGAAAACTGTCTTCTGGATCTCAAGGGCATCCCCCGTGTTCCTTCAGACACTCAGTCGTACTGGAATCCAGTTCCCAGGGCTCGCGCTTGCTCCTCCCAGCACATACACATTTTTTTTTCCCCGGCAAGGATTGTTACCGCTTATCCCCTTTTAACAATCCTTTTTTCCCTACTCACTCCCCGCTGAGACCGCACTAGTGTCCGTGTCAGTCCCGCCCTCCGTGTCGCTGTCATCTTCTTCGTCATTGTCAGTGTCAACGTCCCGTCTTATTCGTCCCTGTGCCTCTTTAAGTCTGTCTATGTAGGCTGTCTTTGCTCTATCTGACGCTTCCAGTGCAATCTGGTCTAAGAATTTCCAATAGATTGGGTCCCTCAGTACTTCGCCTACTAATCTTCCCTGGATCTCTCTCTGGTAGTTCCTTCTTGCTTCTAGTGTAATGACACACTCAAGCACCACATGTTCAGGGGTTCCCTCCTCACCACATTGACAATTCCCCGACTCTATCAATCCCAGCTTCCTTAGAGATGCCGGGTACGGTCCCTTCCCCGTGATGAAGTGGACAAGACCCCGAGATGGCTGGAGGTGCTTATTCTCTAGTCTCTCAACCACATTTGGGAACAATTGATAAGTCCTCCTACCTGTCCCACTTCTCTCCCAACGTCTCTGCCACTCCTCCAACAGGACTATTTCCGCCTCTCCAAAAGTTCTCACATCGTGTGTGGTGAGGAGTCTCACCTTCTCCAAGTTTCTCTTTTTTAGCCAGTACGCCACAGCTTTCTTCCTTATGAGGAGGTCCAACGGCCATACACCTAGGGCCACACTCAATGCATCCGTTGCTACAGTCCGGTAGGCTCCCGTCAGCCTCAATAAGATGTTCCTCTGCAGACCCTGAATCGCCTTAGCCGGAGCGACATTGGTTAGTCTGTGAGCCCAGATGCACGCCCCATAGCTCACAATGGAGAGAAGGATCATCTGATGGTATGTCCTTATTATCCGCATAGTCAGATAAAACCACCTCTGTCCCATGCTTATAATTTTATTCATCACCGACAGAGTTTTCCCCATCACTCCCTCCATGTGCGCTGTGAAGTTCCTCTTTTCATCTAGGGTAACTCCCAGGTATCTGACCGTATGGCTTCTTCTTATAGATTTCGTACCTAACTTTATGGTCGGATCCCTAGCCAATCTACCCTTAAACAGCATGAAGGTCGTCTTCGCCGGTGCCATTTTTAACTTGACACTTTTACACCAGGTGTCAAGTTCTTCAAGCACCTGGTTACTTTTTTCCTCTAAGTTCCTTCTCGAGTACCCTTCTATTACTATTAGAAGGTCGTCTGCGAAGGCAACCACACCCTGCGTCTCTGGCATCCCCTCCAACAAGTACAACACTGGTTCCAGGCTGACATCCCAAAATATCGGGCCACATACCGATCCCTGGGGACATCCCTTCGTCAGTAGCTTCTGAACCTTATTTCCTGGACATCTCAGGGTGGAGTATCTATTACGACAGTAGTCCTTAAGACTCCTATACAGCTGCCCCGGACACTGAATCTCTCTTAATCTGTCAAACATCGCCGGCCACCAGAGGTTGTCAAAAGCGCCTGAGATGTCCACAAATATTCCTACGACGTATTTACCATTTGCCGAGTCAATCAGTTCCATTGCTCTGCAGATTGCGTCCTCTGTCGACCTGCCTCTTCGGAAGCCATACTGCTGCTGATGCATGCCCATGACTGTCCTGTGTCTCAGTAATCTTTCACACAATATCTTCTCCTGCAACTTCCCTGCTGTGTTCAACAGGCAGATGGGTCTGTATGACTTCGGAATAAGCGGGTTTTTATCCTCCCCCTTGCTTAGCACGATTACCTCGCTCTGCTTCCAGATGTTCGGGATTCTGCCTTGAGCGAGGCATTCGTTTAACAGCCCTGCAAGGAAAGGAGCAATAAGGTCAGCCGTCTTCTCCAGCACCTCGACCTTTATCCCGTCCGGACCAGGCGCCTTTTTCTTACCCATCAGAGCAATGTTCCTGATCACCTCCGCCCGACTAACAGGTTCTACCTCTTCCTCATTTACATACTCGTCATTCTCCATCCTCTCCCTCAACATTTGGTGCTCTTCAGTATCTTCTGTCACGTCGTCATCTATCGTCAAAAATGATTGTAACGTTACCTGGAGCAAAGTTGCAAGTTATATCAAAATATACCTTAATTATGCTAAAATATCATTTGATGCTTTGGAGTACTCGCCAACTTTGTGACTAATGAGTAGAGTTTGGTGTCGTTAACAATTTGTGCTTGTTTTACGTATCAGTAGACAGGAGGATAAAGGTGATAGTCACGTAAGACCTCCCGGGTCAGAGTCAATTAAATGGCAATGAGATAGCTCTGGTGAATCAGAGTTCTTCAACTTTAGAGTACCGGTACATTAGACTGAATGTAGTCGCATATCCAGTTCAGGTTATCTGTCATGGTTTTATTTTTGCTACGCTTCTAACTACTCGTCTGAGCTATATGCATTTTTTTTAGCGTCACGTCTCACTAACCCCTCGGGTTATACGGTTATACATTATGTAATAGCTTCGATAATGTATTATTATTTTATTATTATTATTATTATTATTATTATTATTATTATTATTATTATTATTATTATTATTATTATTATTATTATTAGCAACCGCGTCTTACTACCCGTTCGGATTATACGCACTTGCACTAATGTGTAATGGTAGAGTGATTGTGAGATGAAATGGAGGACCTACAGTTTAACGTTGGATACGAACCATGGTGGAGGCCTGGCATTCCACACATTCACAAGTTGTAATTCATACAAGTCTTGACAGAGGATAATTTATAAGGGATGTGTAAATTTGAATTTATAGAAATTCAAAAGTGTACCCACATTTGCGTGGAGGAAGAGTGGAAAACCATTTAGGAAAAGCCAAGGTTGCTGAGAGAAATTTTTATCAGGGAGTTCAAAGTTTTTTCTGCCCCCCCTTCCATTTTCCATTAATATTGTCTAAAAATAAAAAATAAATGGCTCTGAAAATTCGAAAAGAAATATAAAATAAAATATATGTTATGATATTTTATACTTTTATATCTTAAAAATGGGGAAAAAATACAAAAAATATTATGCCTACATATATTAATAATTTGGTATTTGTACTAGTAGCAGAAATGTGAATGCTAGTGTTCAATATAAATGAAACATTTTTTGAGATACCAGTAAACTCTCAGGCCCTTTTTCAAACCCCTGGCCCAGGTATGAAATAACTCCTTTCTCATAGGACCTGGGAAAATCCTCCCTCAGTATACATGACTAAAATTCGAACCCAGAACTCCTCGTCATCAGCAGACCAGTCTATTGCGAGAGTGACACCTTAGATCACTCGAAATAAGAATTTTTAACCACGCTAATAAATAAGTGTGAGTAATATAATATAATTGAGAGACAATATATCCGTATTTCGCAAGGATGTAAATTTGGAAACTATTTAGGTAAAATAACCCTTACTACACTTGGCCAAGATTTAAACCACAACCTCCCCACTAACAGCAAACTAGAATAGATGAACTTGACGTTTAGTCTGTGTGTCCTCCAGTGCGGGAGTGTAGGCTTAAATGTTTTCTTCCAAAGTTTTCTTTACAAAAATAGTGAAAAGGGGGGGCGGGGGGTCCCTCTAACCATTTGTTAATGTTAGCCTCTATGCTATACATGGTATGTTAATAATCATTCCAATTAATGTATTTCTTGATAAAAAAAGAATAGGTTCGAATCCTGCTGAGCGCATGAAGGTGTGCTTGGGTCTTGGGTTCAATACTCGGTCCCGGCACAGATTTATCTGATTGCCAAACCCTTCCTTCACCTCTGAACAAGACGTGTATTAATCACAACCTGTGAATGTGTGGAATGCCAGGCCTCCACCGTGGTTCGGATTCCACGTTAAGTTGTAGGTCTTCCATTTCATCTCACAATCACTCTACCATTACACATTAGTGCAAGTGCGTATAATCCGAACTGGTAGTAGGACGCGGTGCTAATAATAATAATAATAATAATAATGATATTGATAGTGATAATAATGATAATAATAATAATGCTAGTGATGATGAAAATGATATCAATAATAATGATAGTAATGATAATAATAATAATAATAATAATAATAATAAACTTAGCCTTTTCGCTATATATAATGATAGTGATGATGATAATGATAATAATAATGATAGTGATGATGATAATAATAATAATAATAATAATAATAATAATAATAATAAAGTTAGCCTTTTCGCTATATATAGCAGAGCTTGTTTAAACGGTCACTGTGAATTGATTATAATCACTTAGTAAGACATTCATTGGCCAGTTACCAATGAACATACAATTTCCATACGAGGTATATAGAGCAAAGTCCATGTATATTGTTGGTCAAATGGGGAACAAGTGTGCGAGCAAATATCAAAGGTACAGGTTTAACAAGCTCTGCTTACCCTGGAAATACTCAGCTTCACGCCACTGATTAATTCGTCAATATCCCCTGTACTCAAACATGTAGCTAAATGGCCTTCATCAAATATCTGCGGCAATGTTAATCATTTCTATATATTGTTATTGCTATAATTTTTATTCAGAATAAAACTGGCAAGGGGATTTAATTTGGAGGATGAAACCACTTGCAATACACTCCATAATAATTAGGCTTATTCGAGTTGATTCTAAATGTACGAATACCACAACGCTTCAAACAGTTTCCACTATAATAACATACATATCTAATTGTAATAGCTCTAGTCCTGGGGTTTTCAGCTGGCGGCCCACGATACAATTTTTTTCTTGTATCCCACAAATTTTCTTGGAAAAGTAATCTATTGTATTAAAATTTATGTATTTAGTTGAGAAACCGAAAGTTTCTACTTGCGTTGAAAAAAATCTATGAAAGCCATAAAACTCTAATTGATGTTCATGTTTAATTCCTTTATTTATATCTGCTGTATTATATTGACGGATCAAAGCTGGTATATTTTAGTTGGAAAATTAATTTAGTACGTAGCCAAAGAGATTTAAATTATCACTTCTTATTTTATTCACTATTAAATACCTGTTCTCGTTCTATCATAGTTTGACAAAAATTAGCCTGGACACCTTTAAGTTGAAAACCCCTGCTCTAGTCGATGTTTGGGTACTTCAATCAGAAAACTATATAAGTATTTTGGTAATATTTTGTTCCCTTTATTTAGTTTTATACATTTTAATCACCTCGCGACTTACTTCCCGTTGGGGTTTTCCGTACATTCACATATGTGAGGAAAGGATTAGAAAGGTACAATTTTTGAGGAAATGTTTCTGAATTCACGTGGAACGAGAGTGGGAGATCATTTGGGAAAATAAAAATCAGTACATCTGACTCAATACACCTTGCCGGGATTCAAGCCACAACATCCCCATCACCCATAAAATTCACAACACAGTAGCTTACATGTGTAGGTATATCAAGTAATATGAAAGTAGATCAATTAATTTTTATAACCGTATAAAAAACAAGTATTGTGAGCGTACTATATCTATCTACGCAGTTTAATGATGCATACTAAAATGAAAACACCATCATTAAAAAATAATCATTCACTTTGGCTTCCTGAAACCAAACAAAACATGGAATATAACGCAATTATTTATACAGAAAAACTACAAATTTAAATACTGTTAAATGATTATATAATTTAATGTCAAACACTAAACAATCAATTACTAATTTTTAGAAAAGTATTATTTGTATTTCATTACTTCAGTAAACGGACATCAAGCAATTTGCAAATACAATTTCAACTGGTTCATGAAATTTGATTTTTACAAAGAAAGTCAAATATTATTGAAACTTGAATAATTATAATAATAATAATAATAATAATAATAATATTTAGCACCGCGTCTTACTACCCGTTCGTGTTATACGCTTTAAGTACTAATTACGTTAATGGATTTAGGAATTGGGGTGGTTGAATTAGAGGAAGTGAACCCGAATTTGCGTGGAGGTAGAGTGGAAAACCATTTAGGAAAAACGACCCCCAGTTCACCCGACCGAGATTCGAACCTCGATCACCCCGTCCTCAGCGGTCAAGCTCAACACGACAAACGCGTTAGCCAACTACGCCACCGAGGCGGGTCTTGAATAATTAATTCTAATAATTGATGCTTGCCTATGCTTATTAGTTATATTTTAAGTAAATTATATCACAATAATTATTATAATTAGATCACGATTTATTCATTTCTATTAGTGAAGGAATCGATATATTTTTATCTGCGGTATGGAGGGTTCAATTTCTGAACTGTTTTATTATATCAGAACACGACTTACAAAATATCTTAATTCTAGAACAGACAAAACAATCAGCCTTACATCTTAATTCATTCATTGATGAAGGGAAAACCTCAATTTCATTTAATGGTAAAATTTTCAGCTAGCTTGGGAATATAATTTTAACTAAATTGTCAGACACGCTATTGGTTGAGATGAGGCTTATGACTGACAAATAAATCACTTCTTCAAGGATTATATTGTAAAATATGATGAAGAGCTACAAACATTCTATAACATGGGAATGTAGATTTAATTAAAGAGTTGTATCTTCAATAAAACAGAATTCTTTTAGGTGGAGATGTAGGAAAAGCGAGAAACTGTCAGTGTGTTTACAATTTTTATAGCAAAACAATTTTTTGGCCAAAAATAAGAAAAATACTTCTCTAGTCGAAACAAAGAGTTTAATTTTTTCACAACGTGATATCAACAGTTGTTTAATATCTGTTATGAGTATAGCGGCATTAGATGACAAACATTTTAAATAAAGAAAAAAAGTTATCATTAAATTCTAGGACATTCTTAAAATATATTAAAGAACAGCTTATATCATCATGTGAAGAAAATTAAGCTCTATATTTGTAAAGAAGCAATATTTAATTTCTTTATACTAAACCAGTTTTGATATAAAAACTGCAAAAACACCTTATGATCGTTTCTCCTACATTCTCAACTTAACAGGTCGTTTCTGCGCTGTCATTTTCAATATTTCATAAAATACAATCTGCCATTATTATTATTAGCACCGCGTCTTACTACCCGTTCGGGTTATACGCAATTACGCTAATGTGTAACTGTAGGGTGATTGTGGGATGAAATGGAGGACATACAGTTTAACGTGGAATCCGAACCACGGTGGCAGCCTGGCATTCCACACATTCACAAGTTGTGATTAATACACGTATTGTCAGAAGTGAAGGAAGGGTTTGGTAATCAGATAAATCTGTGCTGGGACCGAGGATTGAACCCCTGACCTCCAACACAGGAGTCCAACACCTTACCCCTAGACCTCCAGGTCACCTAATCTACAATTAATTATAAAATTACAACCTCTGTGATATAATAGTTAGAGTTCCTGGTCCAGAGGTCCTGGGTTCGATCCCCAGCGCTTACAGATTTTTCTGTTAAACAGTGTTGTCTGGAACGGGGTCAAATTCAGGCCCGTGAGGATAAAATGAGGAGATACTTTAATACAGAAGTAGTGGCTACAGTCTAGAAAATTGAGATTAATGTTCGTAGATTTAGTTGTTCTGACCACATGGCACCATCTTCACCATCATAAGGCGGTCGGTATAGCTCGCTTGCTGCCTGACACCATGGATTTTTTATTGATATTTTATTCATTATTTTATAATAATGAAAATTAATTATCATAACTGTTTGGAATAATATGTTACCTATAAGTTAATGGAAATGAATATGAGCAAAATGGTTCATTTAAATAAATTACCAAGTATAGTGTTTATTTAGAAAATACTTGATCTCGGTAATATGCTTTTATTTTAAAGAGCGTAGGTTGTTGAGATAAGCGATTTTAAAATTTCAAAAACTTATGTAAAAAAACAAACTACTTCTAACTGCGGTATACGATTTAAATTTATCAAAGTATATGAACCACCTCGTAGAGTTTGTATGTCTGTCATATCATGTTTGTCATGAGCATTGGCTATCTACCGCAGAGGTCTTGTCTGAAATTTAAAAAAAATTATATATATATATATATACATACTAGCCTCTTTGCATGAAGATGTGCACCTCAAAGCTGAAAGTTTAAAATTTAGATTATACATTTTAATTAAATATAATCATTAAACTAAATCATTTCTTCTGGCCAACGCCAGGTACTTCAACTAATATAAATAATTTAGGGGTGTATAATATGTATATGTTGACAGGGTGAGGGCAAAACATTTAGACATTTAGTAACTTGAAAATTAACATTTCAATTGAAGCGTAACCCCACTAGGATGCGTAGTTAACTAACGCACTAGTTTCGTGTTGCGATAGACTGCCGAAGACGGGGAGATCTAGGTTCGAATCTTGCTCGGGCGAACTGAGGATGGTTTCTACTAAATGGTTTTCCACTCTCCATCCATGAAAATGCGGGTTAACTTCCTCTATATTCAACATTACAAATTTCTAAACCATTAGTATAATTAGTACTTAAGCGTACAACCCTAACGGGTAGAAAAACGTGGTGCTACGTATTATTATTATTATTATTATTATTATTATTAATTTAAGAGTAAATATGCACTAGCTAAATAAATTGGACATCAGACAAACCTCAGCACGTTGTCCATTACTTTCCTCACCATAGATCTTCTATTTGTTTCCACCCCACCCTGTATAAGCTTGGAGTGTAAAACAAAACCCTCCATGACGTCATCCCACAATAAAGCCATAACACCGTATATTGGTGAAGACAATGCCAACTTCTGTGGCTAGAGGATGTCATGTGGTCAGCACAACAAATTATTTGACCGTTAATCTCAGTTTTCTTCACCGGAGCCACTACTTTTTCATTCAAGTAGCTCTTCATTTGTCTTCACGAGATTGGGTTGACCCCATTACTGGCCCACAAACTGTCGTAAATTTAATCATACAACATATAGGAAATAAAAATTTGAAATGAAATATAAAACAAAGTTTTATGATTACGAGAGCATTTTAATGTACTATTATTTGTTTAACTCTCCCTGCTGTTTAGCCTGACTTTTAACATAACTCAAGCTCTTTAAATTATAATATTGGAATAACAGCGTAATATTGTTGTTTATTTAAGTTGATTCTGAATAGTACATAATTATATTGACCAGCCAAGTTTGGAGGTTTAGTTCGAGTGTTCGCTGACGTGAGTGGCTCTTATGTTGACCGATTACGTATGTTGACCAATTGATCTTCATGATAAGCGGTCAACCTAAAATAATGAGTGCAAGCAAACAACCGATTGAGAAGAAAATGTTAACAGTTTTAAACCCCCATAAGGTCGGAAATTGTGCCGATCTTATCTTCGTTTTGTTTTTAAGAAGGCCACCCTGTTAAGAGAGAAACATTCGAGCCAACGTTAATCTATAACCCAATATTTAATTCTACGAAGCGTTGTTTCCAAATATGGCTCACACCAAAATATAGTCGAAAAATTCTAACAGGGCTTTTTTTCCTTAACAACCTTATAGTTTGAGTTTTTAAAAAAAAAATTTCTACGAATTTAAAAAAATACTTGCGTAGCTATGAGACTAGGCTTGGGAAAAAAGGGTTCTAGCTTTTACTATAAATAAAATAATTTTTTGATAGGCTAACAACAATTTTTTTAAGATACCTGAGAACTAGCAGGGAGTTTTTCTCTTCACCTTGAGATAAGAATATTAATTGTATTCTTTCCCCTCTTTCTTTTTGTGATGACAAGGGGTGGTTGTAGTTGAAGTTCGAAAGGAAGTTTAAGCTTAGAGAGAATAGAGGAATAGTTTTCTAAAACGACACAGACATTTGTATTTTAAGCCGTTTGGCCTGACGGCGATTGATAATTTCTCGCTATAAACTCTCGAGTGAGGTAAAATAACATGAACCTTTCTGCTTTGGACCTCTACGGTCACTGATAAACTCCCACACACGTTTTCTCTGTTTGTTTTCAAAAGTTCTTCTATAGCGTACCCCTTCGCCGCACCCCCAACAACCCATCCCCACTAAATGTATTTGTTCTTTCAACATGTTACGGCCCAACATGTGCAAACAATAATATTTCACAAATGTTTGCCAATAATTTAACATGCTGTCTACGGTTCTATCTTTCGTGGTGTTATAGATCCTCTTACTACTCTTTACACAAATAAATACGATTCCTTGTTTGTTTATTTAGAGTTTTAGTTTCGTTTATAAATTTACAGTCAAATATTTTGTTTTGATTTTTAGGTGAGCGTCAATGAAAACACTATACTTTTATTTTAATGTAACAAACTTATTTTTGATATATTAGTAAAAGATTTCACCCAAAAATATATACTTTGATTGGATTAACCCTTTGTGTGTATAGATAGATTTTTCTAAGTAAAAAATATATACATACAAAACATATCTACATAATATATGTATGGAAAAGTATGAATACATATACATGTATATACACATATATACGTATATATCCATACATCCATACATACATACATATAACTTATATATGTATATACACGTATACATGTACATATATATATGAGTATATATATATATACGTATACATGTACATATATATGAGTATATACACATGAATGCATATATAAATGATTGTATAATGTATATACAATACATATATATGTATACATACACACAATCATATTTGTATGTATGTATGTATATAAGTGCTAAATATTTACATGTTATAGCCTACAAAATACGTTTTTATGTAAATTAATGTAGATTAATGTAGATTTTATAAAACTCATTAGACCGTAATTTATGATTTGTGAAAATAGACTGTCTCCACATCAACCCTTGTGAATTATCCCTCTCAATTCGAATCTTAGCTAATTCAAACAAGCTTCGTTCCAATTATTTCGAATTAACGAGGTTTTACTATATATATATATATATATATATATATATGCATATACATGAGACATACTATATATATATGTGTGTGTGTGTATATACACACATATGCATTCATTCATACTTATATATGTATATATCTTAAATTACAGTTGAATGCTTTTATCAAATTTACATTAATTTACAGAAAAACACATAGTGTTGGCTACAGAATGTAAATATTTAACATAAATTATCACTAGATATTATTACAATTCTCTTTTAACTTTGAGTTTATCAATGAAAAAATATATATTTCACTTGACTTAGTTAGTGTTTTTTTTTTTCCCCTTACGTTTTCCACATAAAATTGTGTTTGGATTATCCGGAATTTCGGACTGACGGTTTGATCTGACCTAGTTTTACTGTACATATTCGGGTTGTATGCATATACACGCTACTAATTACGCTAGTGTGTTAGGGGTGAAAAAGGTTGAATTTAAAAGGACGTGCACCCATATTTGAGTGGTTGGAGAGTGAAAAAACTAGATATTAAATAACTACCTTAGTATACCTGACTAGGATTCAAACCCCGATCTTAATACCTAGTCTATATATTATTTTTATAATTAATCCGAAGTGCTTTAGCTCACTGGAGGATTATGAATTTTACACATTTATTAAGAAAACTTTTTTATACAAATTTAAATAACAATTTAAGGTAAAGCAATTTTTGTATTATAATGTGTGCACATTTATTATGCATATATTTAATACATTTATTGTGAGAGTGAAGACTTGACAAGCAAAGTGGGTTATATTTTTAAGTTCAAAGTTTTATCGAGTGTCTACCACTGAGATAATAATCCCAGGCTCATTTCTCGGCAAGGGTGAAAAATGTATCATTGGATGAAATTAGGTCTTCACTTTTTTCACAGTGATAAATTCACTTTATATTCAATTTATTCCAAGCCGTGGGAAATGTAGTTGGTTTTCCATATGGTAGGTGTTATTTTTCACTATCTCACTGCTTTAATGTTAGTGAATTTCTTCTAAGCTACCCTTAAACTTGTATCCACCCCATTAGATTAATTCGTTTTTAAGTACCAATAAAATATTGAGTCAATATAAGAGAATCTTATTTTAAGCTAGTTATTATTATTATTATTATTATTATTATTATTAGCACCACATCTTACTACCCGTTCGGGATATACGCACTTACTCTAATGTGTAATGGTAGGGTGATTGTGAGATGAAATGGAGGACCTACAGTTTAACGTGGGATCTGAACCACGGTAATTAATACACGTCTTGTCAGAGGGGAAGGAAGGGTTTGGCAATCAGATAAATCTGTGCCGGGACCGAGGATTGAACCCCGGACCCCAGCACAGAAGTCTGAAACCTTACTACTAGAACACGAGGTAACCTTAAGCTAGTAATGATAGCAATAATTTACGTGCCTGCCTACATTTATTAGAAACCAAATTAACCTAAGACAGGGTACATAAAACAAAATGCCCAACTGTAGGGTCATGAGTTTGAATATTCAGTAACAAGTTCCAAACTAGGCAAAAACAAAACAATAATATAACTAAAACACCAACAAATATCGAACCGATAATCCTCTTAAGTCTGGATCAGTGTTCGCACGGTCTAATGCGTCACTCTCTTGGTGGACTGGTTTGCTAGTGAAGTCCAAGTCCAGTACAAGTCCAAGTACAAGTCCAGTATACTCAGAATTATTTTTACTATTTGGTTTACCACTCTTCTTCCAGGCAAATTTGGCTATATTTCCTCCAAAATTATACCTTCCTCGTCCACATTCCAATG
The DNA here is from genome assembly GCA_902151445.1 of Timema monikensis. Taxonomy (NCBI): domain Eukaryota; kingdom Metazoa; phylum Arthropoda; class Insecta; order Phasmatodea; family Timematidae; genus Timema; species Timema monikensis. The sequence continues at coordinate 88,490 of CABFVZ010000314.1, forward strand.
GCTTTTTTTTAATAATCACATATGAACTACAGTAGCCCCATGGCTTCTTTGGTGCTGACTGACAGCTCACAGCGCTCAGCTGAGGGCTTTGAAAAGTTACCAGACCAAATTATATATCCCTATGCCGAACCAAATGATCTGCAAAAACATGTGTTTAGCAGCTGTCACTTCTGACAGTTAACATTTAGGTATATAGATAATTGTTGACTGTCAGAAGTCAGCTGTGAGCTGTCAGTCAGCACCAAAGAAGCCATGTGACTACTGTAATTAAGTTAATATGTTGGTTATGAGTAAGGTTTCATTTACAGTAGTTTACCCGCACTTGCGTCGATGAGGAGTGGTAAACAATTTCTGAAAAACCATCCCCAGTATAATCGACCGGGATTTGAACTCTGATATTCCGATCATCGGCCGTCCAGTTTATTGCGAGAGTGACACTTTAAAAAGAGTATTAGACCACTGAAATTGGTCACTAGCGTAGTAAATGTATGCTTATAATAAGAAAGAGGATTTTAAAAAAACACTTTTTTAAGCCCCTCAGCCACGTACCCCAAACAAACTCCAAAATATCTTCAAGTTTCCCCTTTTCTTTTTCTAACAACTAGAATTCCTTCTAATTAGTCAACGCCAAACCGACTTCACTTTCAAATCGATATCGAAATACTCTTGACAAGTCTGTTGTTTTGTTATGTAAACATAAGGCGAGAAGTTCAGTGTAGTATTTACTCCCCCTTCCCTCCAACCCTTCACCCTCGCGAACAAACGGCTCACGTCTCAATCCCCACGACAATAAGTCTCAAGCGTTCTTGGCTTCAAGTTTAAAAGTTACTTTTAACTTGTTTCGCAAATCTAATTTCATCTCACTAGAGTAGGGAGAAAAGTGAAGGGCTGTGGGGGAAGGTGGGGTGATATAGAGAGGGGAGGGAGGAGAATTAAAGGGAAATCTAAGAAAAGCCAACTTTACAAAATGTAATTTGTTTGTGATTTTATTAAAGTGGAGTTGTAAACGGGACATTCCAGATACACCTCAATGTTTCTGTAACAACATCAAGCTGAGGAAATACAAGAGAAATTCAATTTATTTTAGAAACAGGGATACATTTATAGACATAGAGATATATAAACAAAATCTTTTAAGAATATATAAAATGTTAAAGAAATAACTTTAAATAGTTAAGTTGTTATGTTTATGTCTTGTAAAAAGAGTTTTAAAGGGTTTTTCATTAAAGAAAAGAGTTTGATTCTAGAAGGTTTTAAGTAACTTGCTTGATCATTAGGGCCACATTGAAATTTGACAATATTGAGGAGGTTGTATTAAAAAAAATACAATACTATCATCACCTTAGGTAAAAAAAACAAGACAATTTTGAAATCCTGACTAAAGAAAATTCGATTTATTTATTTGAGGTAAAGAAAATTAAAATTAAATATAGTTTTAAAGCTGTAAACAAAATACTTTTTTACAAATTTATGTGATGCCAACATTGCTCACATTTGGTGTGCCAATTTAACCATTTTTTTGGAATCAACACCTCATGAGTAATGTGTAGAAATTTGTTAAAGGCACCACATTTGATAGTTTTTCCCAAACAGTTACCAATTTCAAAATATCATAGTCATAAATTTTGTATTCATACAACGTTTACAAAAAAAAAAAATTGGTCGGTTCATCATAAAGGTCCGTGGGCCTCAAGTTTGTCATGCCTTGTGTAGGGCATGTTCTGATATATTATCGCTCCCGTGGCTTAGTGGCTAGGAGCTCTTAGGTATCCTGGTTTGAATCTGGGGTCACTATTTACCTGAGTATGCATTCCTCTATACAATTAGTAAATATCTTGGCGTTGAGGTTGATTGGGTAATAATAGGTTTATTGCTCTAGGTCTAACTAGTTTGTATGTTGTGTGCTGTTCTGATCGAGGGTGTGGAAAACTATTTTTTCTAGGGGGTACATTGTAGGATATTACTATAGCTTAAGCCAATAAAAGTTTGTATATGTATATAATTATGGACCCCACCCCCAGAATGTCCATAGGATTCCAGGGGGTTTCGGACCCCCCAACATCCCTTACCTAATCCTTAGTTTGCTTATAAGTTCGACATAAAGTGGCTCAACTTTTTTTTCACCCATATCATAAAATTTTATATTAAATATATGGTTTGAAAATAAATTTAACAATTTCAATATTTCTATTATTTACCAAATTTAGTTCACTAAAATAATAAAAAATAACAAGTCTTAAAAATTAAAATTAAAATTAAAATTAAATAATTTTTTTTTTTCATAATCAGATATATCTTTGTCATAAACAAAACTGATGTAATACCCCATGCATTAAAATATAATAATTTATTATTACAAATTTTAATAAATAATAACTAAGAAATAATATAAGGACATGTTTAAACCTTTTGCCTCAATTTTGATTTGAGATTCTTTTTAAAAAATAAACTAACTTATTTCTTAAATAACGTGGGATTTCTGTAAATCCATAACGTGGCTCAAAACGTCAATAGGCCAATAATACTTAGGCCTTAAATCCAATAGAGTTACGTTAATTAACTACATTACTATCCATGTGATTAAACAAATTGATATATCAGCTTCGGTGGCCACGTGGTATAATGCGTTACTCTCACAGTAGACTAGACTGTCGATGACAAAGATCTCGAGATTCAAATCTCGAACTGGTGCATTGAGGATGGTTTTTCCAAACTGTTTCCCACTCTATCTCCAAGCAAATTGGGGTGTACTTCCTTTAAATATAACCTTCCTAATCCCTAAAACCATTAGAGTAATTAGTACATAATCATATAATCTGGGTGGGTAATAAGCCACGATGTTTTTTTTAAAAAAGTAACAAGTAATGTACCTATAAATTTACTTTAAGGGTGGAACACAAGGTATGGAAGTTATTATATTAGTACATTTTTTCAAATATTACCTTTAGCCACATTTTAGCTGTACAACTTTTTGATATCAGGTCATAACCTTATGCCTTAAGTTTAGTTTATACATTCGACACATTTTAGTTCTTCCCATTGTGTTCTAGGCTTTAATTAAAATTACTTGTGGAAAATGGGGGGGGGGGGGGGGGGGTAAAGTGCCCCCCNGAGGTCAAGTGCACCCTCTGCCCCCTCCCATCCGCATCCCTTGAGTGCCCAATTGGATGGAACAGTTTACTAGATTTTTTTATAGACTTAACGTTCACTTCGTGAACCGACTGATTATATCAGCACATGGAAATTTCTATGAGCGAGAGCAAAAAGACCTCTCAATTTTACCGCTGAAGGTATTTTCACATACCTTCCAGGATTCTTTTACATGCAATAATTGATATAGGACCAATAACTTTACTTCCTCTCCGAAGGAAGTCGTGCTACGGATTTTTATCGTTACAAAATCCGTCAACTCTGGTTGGTTTTTAACCCGCTAACGTCGGTTATTGAGGGGAGAACTTTACACCAAGACTACCAAGGTCAGCAGTTTATTAACATCATCTGTCGATATGGTCTAAGGCATCACTCTCGTGTTAGACTGGATTGCTGGTGATAGGGAGATATATATAAGTCATTCACGAGCTAAGTTTACCTGGATGACAGCTCGAAATGTTACTAGAAGTAATCCCTAATATATCACTACGCCAACGGCTGACATCTATCACTTTGGATGACTGTGATGAAAACAGATGGTAATATATTAATGTGATAGTTAACCACAGTAATTTAGGCCAATATTATTTATACATTTATTTGAGGTTGGACAAAAAGTTTATTTATAGTTTTATTCCCCTTAAAAAAATATTAACACCACTTTCACAAAAACTTCTAACGAACATAGCTTCAAAATGGCGACTGACGAATCTAAACCATATGATTGAACATAACGGTAAACAAGTTTTTTACAATGATGCAGACACGCAGTTGATGAAAATATTTTATTCAGTTAAATATTTCAAAATACGATAAAATAATCATAAAATCATTTATTGTATGTAAAAAAATGACAACAATTTTCTCTTTTCCAAGTAAATGCGATGCCTGTAATAAAATATATTGATGTGTGCACTATATTACACAAAATCAGTAACATTCCAAAACGAGAAATAAGTACTTTTAATTATGTTTAAAATATTGTTTAGAGTTGGATAAAAAGAAAATATTTAAAAAATGAAATAGTATGAAGAAAACTTAAGTTTACGTTATTTTAAATGTAATATATAACAGGTAATTACAGATCTTTACATTAATAAAAAAAAACTGTGATCTTTTACAAGTGTTGGCAACCCAAAACCTAAACATATGATTTTCGAACTGTCATCCAGGTAAAAACCTATCGTGAACGGAATATAGGTTCAATTCCAGGTCAGGTGAACTGATATTGGTTTTAATAAATGTTTCCCCCACTCTCTTTCCACGCACATGGCAGGTAAGTTTCCCTATAAAGTTCTACCTTCCTCACCTCTTTCCAATTAGCACAAACCAATGTATGCGTATGAACCGAAGGGGTACTAAGACGTGGGGGATAAAAGAAAAAATTACAAGTACAGTACCGTCAAGAATCAAGTATTGGCAACAACCCACGAGCTGCGCCTGCTAGATACCATCCCCTCGACCCGGTATTCTCACTTCGAGTGACGGAATTTCCACGAATATTGTCTCGCAGTGTGTATGGCATCGTCCTGTTGGCCTTGATATTGAGATGAGAGAGAGAGATATAGAACATGAGGCATTCACACACTATATACTCAGGACTTGGCTCCCTCACACACACACTCACACACACATACACACATCCGTCATGCGAGTGTCAGAAACATGTGCGCAATCCCACCGACCGGCATGTGAAGACCACCAAACGCAACCATAAACTACATAACAGGCATGGCCTGTCGAGCCGAACCTGCAAGATTTATACGTTCCCACCCCTTGACCCCTCTTCTCCCTCAAACCTTCCGGTACTAGCCACCATCCCTCCTCCGATGCGCACTCTTCACGCCTGGAGGACCTTCGTTTGTTTTATAATTGATAGCTCTTAATTGGAACGAAAAACAGTTACCAGTGGCTTGGGTCACTGGTTCCGGGCTATACCTAATAATGCAGAAGCTTCCTTGTTCAATTCGGAGCTTTCCACAAATAAGGGGAAAAGATAGTTAGGAAATTACGTAATATATAGACACGTTATTATTTATAAAAATAGTTATAAAACATACTTTTTTTTGGTCTTTAATGCACTTTTCTACCCCAGTGGTTCCCAAACCCAGGGTGGTGACCCAAATAAGAGTGACGGGATGGCCTCAAGAAATATTTTTTTTTTCAAATATAATTATATATTAAAATTATAAAAAATCTTCATCAAAAAGGTGTATTAATAATAATTATTTAAATATTTACAATATTTATGCTGTTGAAACAAGGTTTTGAAACCATCCTGTACCCGGAATTTTAGAGCCAGCTCAAGGACAAGCCTATTTCTCACTCCGGCAGTTTAAAATGTTCTTTTACCTACTCTGAAAACTTAGCTTATCTATGTGAAAATTTATTATAGCAATCAAGATTAAAGCAAGGAGGTCACCTGAATACTCAGAGTGATGTGCGTTGTACTCCATCCATCAACAGAGAACTCAAACTCGAAGAGTTCGCCTACAAAATGAAACAGCTTCATGGTTGTGACTAAAAAACTGTTTATAATAATAAGGGCTGGTCTTATGACTCCTGAATAAATATTAATCTGGCCGATAAATATTTGTATCTGGTCGATAAGTTAAAAGTACGTTTATGACTGTCAGATAGCATTTAGCTGCCAGATAAAATGGGCATTGCCATAATGACGCGTTGTTTTTCATGATGTTTAGCCTATCATAGTCTGTTTTTTAGGTTAAAGTATTGGTTCACGTGTTTAGTAAACACAGGCCCGGGCTAGCACTTGTTTCGCCGCCATTATTTAACAAATGTTAAACGTTGTAGCTACTAGTCAGGTTGTACGCATGCACGTACCAGTAAAAACCGTATCAACCTTGGGTTTTCTGCATAAACATATATGTATCCTACATATAACTATCCAGCAGGTAAATTCAGTTCATAATACGCATACAATATTAAAGTGGCTGATAACCTTTATCTGGTAGCTTTTACCTATTCTGAAAATTGAAAAATGACACGTGGACACGGGAATCGAACCCGGGACCTTTATCTTAGTACGCCAATGCTCTTACCACTGAGCTATCCAGAAATCATCCCGTGCACATGGTAATTCTTCACTCATATTTTAAGGTAGGGTCTATGATGGACGTGTGGAAATCGTCGGCTACAAATGTGTGATTTTATTAAGATCACGAGCTATCAGATAACGCAGCCACCTTCGACTCGGTAGTTGGCTTATTGTTGCCACTTGTACAATTATTATAACTGTAAGGGATTGCATATTAATGAATCAAATAACCAAAGCTATTATTTATGCTGTTTAGTAAGTATTACTCCATCTAGATATCAAATTCTGAAAATTTAAAAATGATACCTGGACACAGGAATCAAACCCGTGACCTTTGGCTTAGTACGTTATCTGATAGCTCGTGATCTTAATAAAAAAAATCACACATTTGTAGCCGCCGATTTCCACACGTCCATCATAGACTCTGCCTCAAAATATGAGTGAAGAATGACCCTGAATACGGGACGACTCCTGGATAGCTCAGTGGTAAGAGCATTTGCGTGCTAAGCTAAAGGTCCTAGGTTCGATTCCCGTGTCCAGGTGTCATTTTTCAATTTTCAGAATATGATATCTAGATGGAGTGATCTTCACTAAAAAGCATAAATAATAACTTTGGCTATTTGATTCATAGCTTTTACCTCCCGATAGAGATGTTTATCCGAAAATCATAAGACCAGCCCTTAGTAAATTTTCCGAAATGAGTTGCATTTTCACGGAAAAATATTGTGTAAATTTCTATTTGTTAGGGTTCGGCCAGACTGACATGCGCGCGAGTGAGCGACTGCTTAGCCAAACTGGCGAGTGAGTGAGTGCGTGATTAACAGATAGCTCTCGATAGTTGGTGACGAGTAGTCTAAGGTTCGAATCTTGGCTCAGTGAACTATAGTTGGGTTTTTACAACTTATTTTTTGTTGTTGTTTTCCCATCTTCTCTCCGTGATAATGGTAATTCCTATTTGTAAAGGCCTACATTGATTTTAATAATGAACTATTTTAACATATCAGTTACATATATATATATATATTATTTACGGTCTTCCAAATTAAATTAGGCCGTTAGTAACAAGTGTGCTAAACCTATCAATTATGATTAAAAAAAAGTCAAATATCATATCAAATTGAGAAGTTTTCCTAGCACTCAATGAACCAACATAAAATAATACTGCCCAGCTCCTGTAAGCTAGACTGTTCCGGCTCAAGCACGCGCTTGAAAAATAGAACCAGTTCTATCGTCAAGCGCGCGCGTTCTCGGGTTAATTACCACTGTATAGTACCTAATATTTTTTTTGCTCACTTGCCGAACATTGTAACAAAGTAATAGGAAACGAAACTACATGTAATAGCACTTTGTGTCACCAGTCTGAGAAAATATAATATTTAGGGTCGTGTTCAATAATGTTTGGGGAACACTGCTCTACCCTTTAGGGTCACTAAAGCACTCATTGGACAGGTGTCAACGAAAATACATTGTCATGAAAGGTATGTAAATCAGAGCCTGTGTATTAATGGTAAAATGAGGACCAAGTGAGTGACAAAACATCACAGGTACAGTTTTAGCACGTTCCGCTTTTGAAAAATATTCTAACTTTTAGTAGGTCAAGAAAATTCAATATATTTGTTTTAAATATAATATATTTTGGTATATATTTGAAAAAATATAAATATGGGTGCTCTACGATACATAAAATAGATAGATTTGATATTATTTCAAGACAATAAAGTTCTATGATATCTAAACACTTTCAGCAGGGAGTCTTAATAATTGGTTTATGCCTTGTTACTGATCTCCGGAGGTTTGTAATGTTTTGTAAACATCAACTTCTCGTAAGTGAGAACAGTATTCCTATAGGAAGGGGTTAGGGAAAGGATTAGCAGCGAAACAGTAATCTATCAAATTTGAGAAAGACATAAGCGGTGAATTTGCAAGATTTTCGTGAAGATGTGACCATAGAAATGACAAATAAGTCATCAACTGGGTATTCAGCCTTATTACTGAGCGGAGAGGGTGGGAATGTCGTGGCGTTACACCAGATGTGGAAAACTACATCGAGTGCACCCATTCCAGATATGAACCATGACCCTCTACTTCACCAGTGATACGATCTATTGAAAGACTAACGTCTAAAGATTGCATGAAAGCAGAAGCCTTATTGTTTCTCAGCAAAACCACACCTCACCTAGAACTAACAGTCCCCCCACCCACCCCCCCCCCCCCCCC
>CABFVZ010000314.1:116373-160648 GCA_902151445.1 Timema monikensis
GGCACCTCACAGCAGTTCATTTCAGAAATATTGTTTGGTTTCAGACATAATATTCAAACTTTTTTTTTTACAGCTTGTAATAACAAAAACAGCGCGGTTTAGTAATTAAAACAAATACAAATTATTTGATTTAATTTTATTATTAACAATAGCTCAAAAGTAGGTAGATTAATTTTTTATTTTTAAAAAATAGGATTGTTATTTGACTTTTAATGAGATACACATTTTTGGTCCTATTTTCATTATAAATTAATATATTTAGCAATAAACTAATTATAAACGTGTGTGAATTTGGATACCAATATTATTTCACTGACTTCTCTTCCATTTATGGATGTTTTTCTCTTTTAATAACAGCTCAGTAATATCTGATAATTTAAATTACACAAATCAACATTTTGGGAAATTACGTACAAACATGACTTATTTACTTTTATTCTTTATGTTCGAATACCATTACTAACGATTATATACTAAAACTATCGCAGTTTATAGAATATCATGTTTAGAGTGAATTTTAATTGGCTCTCTTCTCCGCTTCGGCGGTCGAATGATCTAAGCTGTCACAGTAGACTAGACTGCCAATGACGGGCAGATTGGGGTTTGAATCCAGGTAAGTTATACTTAGGATGTGTTATCCTAAATAGTTTTCCACTCTCATTTCATGCTAATGTGGGTACACTTCCTCTAAACTCAACGTTCCTATTCCCTAACACATAATAATAATTAATACATAGGCATAGTGCGTTAGGTGCTTTCTATACAAAAGATTGTTTCTTCTTAAATGGCTTTCCCCTATCCTTCCACGCAAATGTGGATACTTTCCCTCTAAATTAAACCTTACTAATCCTTAACACATTAGCGTAATTAGTTCATTTTCTTATAGCCCGAACTGATAGTGAAATGCAGTGACAAACAATAAAGCTTTCTTGACACTCTTTTGAACAAATATTAAGAAATGATCCCCTGTGCAGCTGGTTGTAATCAAACATGGATATACCATGTCAGAGTCAGCTCTTCCCCTAGGTTTACCGGTAAAGTTAGTATAAAGTTTGATCGAAGCACGGAAGCCGAGAGTTTGGATAGAACAGACAAAATAAACAACCATCTGACTCAAACCTAGTTCACTTCATAACCCGTCTCACCCTACGGATAACGCTGTAATACAACTAGGCGTGTGGTAACCTGAGGACTTATATAGAAAATATCGTAACTGAGACCAGTGAAACCATTTTACTATATTAAAAAAAAAATACAACTAAGGTGTATCGAAAAATAATCATTTTAAAATTAAAAAAAAACACCCCTACTAAACGAAATTAGTTTATTCTGTTGTTAAATGAAGAAAGCAGAAAACCTCAATTCAATTAGTTTTCTGGCTAAAACAAAATCTTCTATATATTTTCTTGGTTAGTCGAATCGGTCAAACGATTAACTGTAAAATTAGATGTACGTTGACTTTAAAAATATACACATCATTGAAGTAGATTTTATCTGCATTCTTCACTCGACAGCAATGAAATGGGAACCAGTGAAATAGTTTTTTTTTTAAAATTATTTTTAAATTGTATTTCATTTCTTAAAACATGTTAAAATGTATTTGTAATAATCTCATTCCCACTGCTATATAATAAATACCCTAGGTTACTACGTTCCGATACAACGTACAGTTAAAGCTGTATTACCTACCCAAGTTACGTTCGTGGGGTAAGACGGGCTCTTAACTCAAATAGTCCGTCTCTTTTTTTTTTGGCGAATGAACGAACTGGTACGGTCATGGGTTTTATTTTATATTTGTTTTGGGCAAATTGTTCATACATAAAAGAAAATGTCGTACCGTACTGTTCACTCTTCGTACATGAATTCTTCAAAGGAACTTTAGCAACGTCAAGGATAAGATACTCCGCGGGGCGAGGGGAGTCAAAGAGTGTGGGTAGGAAGGGAGAAGAAGACGCTCGTTGTGAACTTTTGCCCATCCTCCTTGACACAACCTCGACGTTAGAAGAGTGTCGACTTTAAGAGAAGTGGCTTCATGTTGACTGGTATTAAATTCTTCGCCGGCAATTGTTTTTGTTTTGTTTTTTCGAGAATAGGTATGGAGCAAACCATCTCCACATCGCTTATTGTTTCAACAAACACACGTGTGGTGTGTGTCGTGTCCACACCGACAAGAAATGGCACGGCTATTCTCCAATATAGATTCAGTTCAGTTTAAGTTCATCATTCAATATGTCACACATCAGAAAGTTCGATTCTCTTCTTGACACAACCCTAACGTAGCCCAACCTAACGTTTTATGCTATATTTGGTTGAATAACACTAATTGTTACTGTAGTGCACAATATATTACCGATTACCTGGCGTTCTAGGGGTAAGGTCTCGGATTTTTGTGCCGGGGGTCCGGGGTTCAATCTTTGCTCCCGGCACAGATTTATCTGGTTACCAAACCCTTCCTTCACCTCTGACAAGACGTGTATTAATCACAACTTGTGAATGTGTGGAATGCCAGGCTTCCACCGTGTTTCGAATCCCACATTAAACTGTAGGTCCTTCATTTCATCTCACAATCACCCTACCATTACACATTAGCGTAAGTGCGTATAACCCGAACGGAGAGTAAGGCGTGGTGCTAATAATAATATATTATCGTTCAAATAAGTGTCCTATTTCCCATTTTGAGTCCCTTTCTCGGATATTTTGGCTGGTGCAGAGCTGGGCTTTATTTTGGCAAGGTGAAAAAGTATGTTGGTATAGAGACGTGGTTCACATAAAAAAGTATCTAACAAAAATTAACTTGTTTCTATAACCCGGTTAAAAATGGGGTCAGAGGACTTTAAGAAACTTCTATTTCCTGCGTCTTATTTACCTCTTCTTGCTACCCCGCATATTTTCACTGTTGGTGTAAGGAATGGAAAAACAGAATTTGAGAAGAAGTGAACAAGCATTTGCGAATAATAAAGATGGAAAGCCACTTTGATAAAACCCACCTCAGTATGCATGACCCATGAGCAAACTCTTATCTTCCCCTTCAAAGATTAACCCTACCTTGTCCGTGTACTCATATGTGGATTCTAAATAGATTAGTTTTTTCCTATATAATGTAGTGTAGATATTTTAGCACTCCCTATATGGACATATATGTATATAATATATATTAAATAATAAATTGTTAATGCAACTTAACTCAGTCGGGGCTTACTAAGATCATAAGTCCAGGTTTTAATTGTCCGAATGGCAGTAAGCTTGTTTCATTTGTAAAATCGAGGCTTGAATCAAGAAACATGAACGTGAAGATTTACTCACATGAGAATTGGGCGTTGTGTCTTTCTAAAATGAAGCTAGTTTGTGTGCAATGTGATTGTATAACTATTTGATTTACAAAGTGCATATTATATATCACTTAATAATTTTATAATATTATACCATAATAAAATAAATAATAGATTCTTGAATTATTTGATTATTTTAATAAACAAATCAATTTCTTGTATAATACAATCAAATAAACTATTTTTTTATTTTAGAATAATATTAATTTATAATCCAGTGTTAAAAACAAAGAAAACTTGAATTTACTATCACAGATTAAATGAGGTTGACTTTAAAACAAGATTTAATAGTTCAAATAATTTGTTTTCTTTTTATGACTTTTAGAACTTTCGCTTTACACTTTTTTGAAGGGACATATATAAAAGTGCAAACATCGGCGAAAAATGCGTGTTTTTTTAAACTGCGTCTCACTACTCATTTCGATTACACGTGTAGTTACGCTAAGGAAAAAGGAATGATTAAGGTAGAATTTAGAGTAAATATTATTATTATTAGCACCGTCTTACTACCCGTTCGGGCTATACGCATTTACGAGTTACTATTATGTGTAATGGTAAGGTAATAGTGAGATGAAATGGAGGACCTACAGTTTAACGTGGGATCCAAACCACGGTGGAGGCCTGGCAATCCCCACATTCACAAGTTTTGATTAATACACGTCTTGCCAGAGGCTAAGGAAGGGTTTGGCAATCAGATAAATCTGTGCCAGGATGGAGTAAATTAACCCATTTGTGGTTATGGAGAGTGGAAAATCACGACTGAAATTTTAACCTCAATTTATCTGTCATTGATATTCCGGTATATTGCGAGATAGACGCATTATACCATTTGACTGGTTGTTTGGTTAAACCTATCAAAATTTAAATTACATAAAACCAATAATTAAATTGTTAGAAAAAATAACACAACTATTCACAAAACTTAAAAAATAAAACGTATGCAAGAATGGCTAGTTATTCTGCACAGGCAACTCCAGCTTAAGGGGGAAAAATGTAAATATGAAACAGAAAGGTGCATGTGTGTGTGTGTCTTTCAACCTCCCCCCCTCCCCCTCTATACAGGAGGCAAAACTTTTTTTTCCCCCTTTCTCTGTGTCGGTTCGTTTGGCGTGCAGTTAAGAAAATAAAAAATAACGTGCGGTGCTCATGGAATGCTGGTAAAAAGGTCTGAAGTCTGAAGTGGTGGCTTGGAATTCTTGATCAAGCTTTCGAAGCTTGGCTCACTCCCTAAGGAATATTAAACATACACTAATCTGGCTAAATTTTGATTACTTATTTACACTTCTGAAAACATATTCAGTCTATATGAATCTAATGTATTCCAGAGAGTCTTGAATTACTTATTAATATTTTATTTATTCCTGTTAGTAAATTATTAATTCTATCTAGTCTAGGGGTCGAGGGGTCAGAAATTGGTTGATCGTGACTGAACGGTCTGCCTCACGGTAATTTTCAGTCGATCACGTAATAAAACTAACTCTTCTTAAGGCGATTTGCCCCTTTCATTTGGCGTGGAAATGCAGAGACATGCTAACAAACGGCTTTTTCCAAGAATTTTTATTTTTTTGCAATTTTCTTTATGGAAACCATTTGTTCAAGAAATGAAGCATGTTGATTAAGTTATACTTTTCATATGCACACCTCCTCTATAATTTTAACAGTGATCAAATATCGATAAAATTGACATTTTTCAATAGAGAACTGCCAGCTTCATAACCAAAAATAAGAAAATGTAACAAATAGTAAACATTGATACATTATCTTAGAAGGGGTGTTGAATATATTAATATAAAAAATTCACTCCTTCTTGAGAAAAGTGATATTTCCAAACATATGATTTTTCCGCAAGACCTGGCTGGTATCTAGCGCCATCTACGGTTTCCGTGATCTATCTGCTTTTGTTGGCGTGGAAGGATACTTTGGTCGGTTGTAAAGCCACGCCGCGCATTTCACCCTCCCATCCACAAAATGGGTTTTATACTTGCACTCGACAGGGCCAAGAGCCTTAACGCAAAGGTTAGTTTGATGTGATTTTTTTCATCCAATGTTGGGCATACACTCAGCTCTTCGTCTGGTTAGTAATGCCTGCGCCATCTGGCAGAAATCCCATTTACTAGGGGAGTTCAGAAAGGGTATTTGTTTCCCATTCAATTTATACTGGTGAGAGTGAAAGGGACTTACCAATTTTGCCAGGAAAGATATTTCCACATAACTTCCAAGGTTGTTTTTACACTATTGACATGGAACCAACTGCTTTACTTCACCTCAGAAGGAGTTTGTGAACGAATTTGTATTGATCAAGAAAAATAATCCATTGATCTTGGCTGGGTTTGAACCCACAATCATTGGGCTTTGAGGATGCGAGCACTTTACTCCAAGACCACAGAGGTCAGCAATAAACCTACATGGACATTAAAAATTTGCTCTAAGAGTCTTCTAAACTCGTAAATGTATCAAAGTACTCTCAAATGATATTTGAGTGCAACAAAAACAACCTTGATGATTCATAATCGGTAATGTTATAAGGAAATTAAATAGATTTAATGGTTTACTTTCTCTCGAAACCTCGGAAGGAAAGTATTGTGATCGTCAACAAATTTGAACCAGATATTTTGTTAAATAACGACGTTTCATGACCCCCTGAAACAAAAATAGTGATTTATGCGATGCCGTCTGTCTGTACCTCGGACTAAAGCCGAAACTATTTTACAGATTGGAATATGTAATCTGAGATTTTCAGGAATTTTGGAAGGGATTTTTGGAATTATATATCTAATCCTAAAATTAAGGGTTGTTTACTGAAGGTCAAAAAGAGAAGAAAAAAAACTTTTCCCAAAACTCACTTTAACGATTTTGATTAAATTTTATATCTAGGCAAAGTTTATTATTTTAAACAAAATTTAAATTCTCATTTTCCCGTGAAAATGATTTTGAGGACACTTTACGCAGGGCAATTTTTTTCAATTTTAATCATTTATCCATACTCTTTGAGATACGAACTATCTTATCATTGTAAAGTTGTAGTATTATTAAAGATACAAATATTTTATTTTAAATATATTTTTATAAAACCAATAGTTTCTGAGCTATAAGAAAATTTTTTTTTTTTTAAATTCAGGTCTTTGAAGATGAATTCGATTCTTATGCTCTTTGATATACAAATAAATTTAGTGCAGTGCAATTAAGCAAAAATGAGGCCAAACCTAGACCTTTAGAATAAAAAGATGGGACCATTTGGAATCACTTCTATTTAACGTCCTCTTTAACCTCCAGAAAATCCCAAAAAATCCTGTTGTGGGTATCGCGTCATTTTGGAAGGAAATTCAGCCATATTGGATTTAGTGCATATGTTTAGTTTTTTCGATGTATTTCCCAAAGTATGTGTAGTAGCGTCTTGAATTATTTTTTATTTTGCTCCTTACATTATTTAAATAAAATATGTTATATTAAATTTTGTGCTACGACCAACCATTTTCTCAAAATATCAGGAATAAACGAAAAATTATAACTGTTATACAATTTTTTTAAGAGAATGTAAAATGTTTCACGCACAATATATGGAAAAAATGTTTACACCAAATATTTTGTAAATTTTTCTATCTTAAAAATTATGTGTAATAATGCCTGGCTACATTATGTTACAGATATGAAAAGGGGTGTCTTTGCAGCTCAAGTTAAAAATAATACGTAATTTCCCTAAGTCTTCTACGCCTGAAATAAAATGTTTCCTGTGGGCGCCGTAGTTTTGTACCAATAAGCACCGTTCCTTGATATGTATCAGTACTTGCTTAGTTTACAATGAACACTTTCCATATCGTTTATTTGTTCAGTAAATGTTGTAGAAATTACTTTTGATCTAAAGTGTGGTGTGCGTGTTATATAAGGTACAAAATCAGTGCATATTAATTTCATGTTGTGGACACTCTTGTTTAGTGTATGTGTCATCTCATATTAATTTATGAAGCAATGTCCTCTTCGTCTCTGCTCCAATGCCGTGTGGGAAATGGTTAGGTTAAGTAAGAAAGGGCTTAATACTATTAAAGAGTTTAGTCAGTCAAAGGGTGATGGACTAGCTTCTGAACTTAAGAGCTCTGAGGAATTTATTGTACATGTAGATGTAGAAAAGATCATACCAGGTGTGTGGCAGTTGGTACCAGGCCCTCCCCTAAAACACAACAACAGAAGGTTGTGTTTGGCTTTAAAACTCAATGTCTACTCTGTGAACGTCCTTGTACCGACACTATTAAATTGAAAAACCCTTATAAACAGGCACGGACCCCCTGGCTGGATGGCTGGTTGGCTGTGACCACCTTGAATTTCCTACATACAATTCATCAATTTTCCCGTAATAGAGAAGCGTGTGAATTGGTCAATGAGGTGCATACACGTCTAGCTTTAGTAATCGACCTTGTTGCTGAAGAGGGCCACTTTCACTGGCAATGCTACCAACGATGTCAAGTACCTGGGTATTCAAAACTAGGAACAAATCCATCAAGTGGAAATAATCTCTTGATTTTCAGAGTTTATGTGACTTTTTTGAGAACAATGATGAGTGCCAATTTACAATTAACGAGCTCGTTGTAAAGCCTTCAACCATATGTATTTCTGCACCATCTTAGAGTTCGACTCACCTTAAAAGAATATTGAAGAAATATTTCGATGAAGGTGTAACTATAACAAAATTTTCTGGTAAACTTACTGTTGTTTGTTCATCAGGAGTCAGAGACAAAATACTGACAGAGAAATGGTACGCAGAAAGAAAGCAGAACATTACTGATGAAAAAGAGGATTTTCAAAAGAGCTGCTCATATTATAAGACAAGACATCTTTTCAAAACCATATTAAACTGACTTATTTCCAAAGCTTGAGTTAATACAATCAGAGAACCCTGAATTAGTTGGTGACTTATGTCAGCTATTTTTTAAAACTTTGATGAAGCCTAAGAGAGTTAAAGGAAACAAGAAGGAAATGAGAAAGTGTAGAAAAGTGCTGGCTATCTCAATTTTTCCACCCCCAGACTAAGGCCTTTTATTATCTTATATACAGATAGGTTTCAGTGTTTACCTTCATAGGCGGTATGGATCTAAAATGTTTATAGATATAGATAGGCCTACTATCAAACTTAGGTAATTGTTCTCAATACAAAGAAGCAATCAGATATGAATCGGCAGTCACGCAGTCTGCTAATCCAACAGTTGATGAAAATTCTTAAATAAAATTAGTTTATGATAATGCAGACCATAACATAAACACTATCGATGGGTGCCACAAATTTCATGCAATGGATGGCATAAAGTGTGTAACACCAGTAAAATCTGTTCATACAAACAAGTAAACTCCAAGGAAGGACGTCATAGAAACAGGAGATTTGGCTGTTTTTTGATTTAAAAAAAGTAACATTTTATAAAAAAAAAACATCACAACCAGGATACACTCTTCTCGTGTGTAAAGATGTTAGTGACATTTTCATAAAACTGGACAGTGTGACTGTAACTTTCGAATAAATGTGTTGTGGATGTCGGGAACATGCCTTAAAATTATCCCACGTTCAAAATGGAATGGTTCCGAGGAACGAGCAATGACAGTTAAGTCGTACGAAGTGTCATCAGTACCGCCTCTTCCATTTTTCAATCAAGATCCTAGCATTCTTTCAACCATTAACACCTCACTTCTGCAGGCATCAGAAGAAGCCATTAAAAGTGGCCAATTACATGTAATGGTCACGTTCGATCAGCCATTGTTCTCTAAAGCCACTGATATGGTTCGTGAGATTGTTCGTCTTGGAGTGTTCCTTCCACCTACTATCATCTTTCATGGAGGCTGTTGGTGAAATTATGCAAGGAATTAGTATAGAAAGTCTATCGGAAACAGTGTATAAAGAAATACTCCAAAATTTGGTGTTAAATGAGGTTCAAATCTTTCGTAGCACAGTTCACATACCAAAAAATGTATTGTAGTAAAATAATCATAGTAACTTACAGCATTACAAGAAGGGATTTATTCGTGATAACTCCCGCCGTTGATAGATTGTAATTGTATATAGTACATTATATCACTCTTACATATAAATTAAGATTTGCAAACGATACTAGTTGCAGTTTAATAATGAAAATTGCATGTTTCGAACAAAATAATGAATTAAAATAACGATTTAAATCATTTACTACTATTCAAACATAATGTTATATAGATAAGCACTACGACTCACCCCTCCTCCCATTTTTCATCACTATCACTTAATGAAGAATGAACTGGGATTAAAAACATAAACAATTATGAAAAATGAGTTTAAAAAATCGTCGTTTTCCTTCTCAAATGATAACAAGAAACAAAGAAAGAGGACTTCCAGCTTAGCATACTATTATCCTTGACACTTTCACGACGGGAACTAGCATTTTATCATGATCTCATAGCTGCAGCACGATACATCCTGCCAGTGTTGGACCTAATTTTAAAGCTCATATAATTTCCAGCAAATTTTGTCCAACATTTTTTTTTTCATATTTTGTCCGTAAAAAATTTTTACGTTCCTTTAAAAAAAAAAGTTTAGCACTAGTAAGTTTTCGTTTCATCCTGAAATTTTGATAAAATTGTTGGTCGTAGTATAAAATTTAATCCAAGAAATTTTTATTGCAAATAATATAGGAAGTAAAATAAATAATACATTAAAAATGTATGACAAATACTTTTGGAACAACATTGAAAAAAGTGAACGCATGCACTAAATCCAACATGGCTGACTTCCCTCCCCAAAGGGCGGGAAACCCACAATAGTATCTTTTGGGATTTTCTGTAGATTTTTGATGACGTTAAATAGAAATGATTCCAAAAGGTTCCATCTTTTTATTCGAAATGTCTACCTCAAATGCCAATTTGACTGGACCTATTTCTCTATGCTAAATTTTTCTGTAACACTGTTCCAAGTTCCTAATGCCATAAAGTAATTAAGTAACAGTGCATATTATTTCATTTTTGATCTTTGGTGTGGTTTTTCTACAACAATGTGTGGACCTATAATTTCGTTTCACAAAGCTTACGAGTTTTTAGTAAATGTCTTATTATTATTTAAGCTAAAGAGGGAGAAAGTCGTTGCGATGCACCGAACCATTTATTTTTTCTAGAAAAGGTACAAAAAAAATGGCTGACCCCTGGACCAGACCAAGAAAATTTTGTTCTAAAATAAATATTTTTGTGGGCAGTAAATATTTTTTATTGCTATATTAAACTTACTACAATATCTATTGACGTTTTAATAAGTTATCGGTAAAACCTCAATACAGTTCAATAAATATTTTTCAATGCTATATAAACATTACTATAATATTTATTGAAGTTTTAATAAGTTACCGGTAAAACCTCAATACATTTCAATAATATTTTTCATTGCTATATAAAACTTACTATAATATTTAATCAAATTTTAACAATCTATTGGCAAAACCTCAATAGAGTTCAATAAATATTTGTCATTGCTATATAAAACTTACTATAATTTTTATTCAAGTTTTAATAAGTTATTGGTAAAACCTCATTACAGTTCAATAAATATTTTTCATTACTATCTAAAATTTACTATAATATTTATTGAAATTTTACTAATTTATCAGTAAAACTTCAATACAGTTCAATAAATTAATCAAAGTGGTTTTAAAAACAATAAAACTATAAAGGACGGTCACCAACATTGTTTGTTTTAAAACAAAAGTTTGTCAGTCAAGATAGTCCAATTAGTGGTAGCGAAACAACAAAATTAAATATTAAAAATAATTAAAAGCTAACTTAAACACGCACAAGTACAGTAGCCCCATGGCTTCTTTGGTGCTGACTGACAGCTCACAGTTGACAGCTAAAAGATTTGAAAAGTTACCAGACCAAATTATATATCCCTACGCCGGACCATATGATCTGCAAAAACATGCGTTTAGCAGCTGTCACTTCTAACGGTCAAAATTTAGGTATTATACCTGAATGTTGACTGTCAGAAGTCAGCCGTGAGCTGTCAGTCAGCACCAAAGACGCCACGGGGCTACTGTACACAGGCTAGTATGTTAATTTAACGCTACCCGATTTGGTTTTCGAATGATCTAAGGTATCATACTCACCATAGACTGGATTGACGATGACGGAGAGATCAAGGCTTGAATCCCGGTCGGGTGTATTGAAGTTATATTTCCCTAAATGGTTTTCCTCTATCTCTCTCCACGCAAATTTTTGTGCACTGTCTCTAAATTCCACTTTTCTCATTATTACATTAGTACATATTATGCAAACAGCCCGAATGGGTAATGGGACGGGATGATAAAAAAATATATTGCTAAGATTGTACTCAAGAGGCTTATAAAAGTAATGAATGTTTAATTATTTTGGGAGAAAAATATATGATTTATTACAAATTATGACCGATATAACTAATCTTAGAAACCGCATTGATGGTAGTATAGACTTAACGATAAAATCGTTTAGTATAATTTACTGGTGATGAGAAGTTAGGGTTTTGTATCCCGTAAAACCCCTTTTCTCTTAAATGATTTCCCAACTCTTCCAGATTTCCTCCACAAAAATGTGGGTATATTTCCTATAAGTTTTTACCTTCTCCCATATAAACAATCAGCGTGATCAAATGCTGATATAATTACGGGTAGTAAAGTGTGGAACAAATTCTAAATATCAAATATTTGGTGTGACAGAATCGTACAAACTTACTCAGGCAGTAAATCATAATTTTGAACAAATTTTCAATAATAATTGACTAACAGTGAACTAACGCGCTCCGTTGGCTGCATGGTCTAACGCACTAATCTAGAAGTAGACTAGACTGCCGATGACAGGGAGATCGAGGTTCAAATATCGGTCGGGTGTACCTAGGAAGGCTTTTCCAAACTGGTTCTCCACTCTTCCTCTATGCAAATATGAGCTCGCTTCCTATAAATATAACCTTCCTAATCCCTAAAACCATTATCGTAATTATTACATAAGCGTTTAACCCAACAGATAGTATTACGAAGTGTTAAAAAGAAGTGAGTTATCGTTGAATTAATATTTATCGGCAAAATCAAATGTATATTACAACATAAATATATAGTTATATCTTGATTTAGTCAAAAATCAGTCATATAGCCTTAATTTTAGAGATGGAATTAAAATTTCCATTTCGTCTCTAAGCATAACTACAAAACACATAAATATTAAGTCTGAACAAATTTTGTTAAATCGTATTGGCTGTAGATCCTGGTACAGACAGACAGACAGACATAATTTTAGAACACACTTTTTTTTTAGTTTAAGGGCACATAAAACGTAATTATTATTCATCATAATCTTGAGGATGAATATTTTCACGAGTATTTTCTCTATGATAAAATAAAAATAAACTTTATTTGTTTATCTTTATTTAGCACCGCATCTTACTAACCATTCAGGTTAGACTCTTGAGTACTAATTACGCTAATGGATTAGGAATAGTAAGGTTGAAGTTAGAAGAAGTGAACCCACATTTACCTAGAGAGAGAGAGAGAGAGAGAAAGAGAGAGAGAGAGAGTGGAAGACCATTTAGGAAAAGCCACCCCCAGTTCACCCGACCGAAATTCAAACCTCAATCTCCCATACTCAGCAGTCTATCTCAACAAGAAAATACCGCGTTAGCTAACTACGCCTCCGAGGCAGGTAATAAATAAACTAAAAGGGTAGATATAAAGATAGTCGAATATAGAGTAGAGAAAGTGTTCCCATGTTAACATGGAGAGGGAGAGGTAGATCATTTAGGGGAAACAAAAGCTCATTTCATATGCTTGAGATGGATTTAAACCTCGACCTTCTCACTAACAAACCAAACTAAACCTTCTTTCCCGTGCGTTCTCATGTGCAGGTATAGATTTAATTATTTCATTTCCATTTTTTAGTTATGAATTTAATAACATCTTATATTACTCTCTTGTTCTCTAAGACTTCATCACTTTGCCACAAATCCAATTAGAACGTGATTAATTAAAATAGAACTGCTATAAAAATTACGTCAGCACTTTCATTAAGATCTTAATTCATAAGTTTCAAATGTACTTTTGATGTAATAACTATTCATTTATCGTCGAAGCGCCTATCTTTGAATAGCGGTTAAAACAGAAATTAATTAGAAAGATAACGTCAGATTGTTCCTTGTTCATTACAATAATAAAACATCTCAAGGCGTAAAACTGAAATCATTTTATAGCGAAAGATATTTTTCATTTGTTTTGGAATGGTTTCAAATATACTATGTCCTTGCGAACATTGACTCATAAACGCTGATTCGTTCACCTTTGACGAACATTATTTTAGAAGGCCCTCAATATAGGTTCAGGTTTTGAAACATATTAACTACAGTCACATTTTCTTAGATAGGGCCTTATTGTATCGCTACAGAAGTCACTCGATATAATTTCACGTATTCATATGTTATGTAATGGGCTCTTCAGCTGTCCCTTTTATTATGCATTGCCAAAAACCTATGAAATAAAATTAATAAAATACAAAAACGTAGGTATAGTGTGGCCTAATTTTGGCCCAAAATAATATTTCTGTATTTTATAAGAAGGCTCTCCTTTGAAAATTGGACTGTAGAATACTTATAGTAGGATTATGGAACGAGGAGCCGTTTTTGACTGTCACCATAGCTACTAAATCTACTTTAATACACGCATACGTCAAATAATGTTATCTTTATCTATCCCTTTTGATATAAAAAATAAAGACCTATACAATAACAATAAAAATATTAATTATAGACGGCAAAAAAGTTAGTATTTTCTTAAAGTTCCTCCAGGCAAGAATCCTACAATAATTCATTCAATATTCCTGTATTACCTGTATTCCATCCCAGTGTTTAGGTATATTACAATTTTCAGAGGACGATCCTTTTAAAATAGAAATATATTTTGTGCCTTATATTTATACCATTTTAATGTATTATTAATGTTATTTTATAGATATTAATAATATCTATCAAAAGTGACAACTGCAGATAACATGGCTAGACGTATGAAAACGTGAAATATCATCTACACTGAATATCATCTCTGAGGGAAATGCATGGCTACCCTTGGGAAACAGCGTTGCTATTCTTTTGTTCTCACGTGGCCAATTTTCCCTTAAAAATAAGACCAATTTTGCATTGCTGGTTTGTCGATGTTGCCAGTTGCTCCTTTTTACCCTAGAAAACCATCTTCCGAATAAATGAAAGCTGGCTACAGTCAACCGAGAGAAATCGAAGTTTAAGCTTTTCTCCGTAAGACCTGCAATTCCCTCAGAGGTGATATTTAGCTTAGTAACTTTTATAACTATCAGATGAAAACTGTCCTATGAAAAAATTGTACTGTAGATTAAGGATTTGGAGAGGGGGGGGGGGGAGGTAGAGGGAGCAATCTACAAAAAGTTTGGGATATACTGGTTCGATTTAAGCTCAAAATGAAAAATATTATTACCATTTGTATACGGGTTCGTCTTGCTATACAGATTGTAAATATTTGGACGCATTATAAATGGGTTTTATTGTATTAGGTGTCTCGTCCAAGGTTAAGCGATTTACATTTACGGTTTAAAAGAATTGATGGGTATGAAATAATTACTGCCTAATCAATGTCTTCTTCAACGTTATAATGAGTAGAGGTGGCCAAGCGGTCTAAGACGTAGACCCTCTATGGCCTTGTTCAACGTTTGAGTGGTAGGTCTGGTTGAGCCTCTGCTGGGTACACTGGTTGTATGGAGGATTTTCAATGCAATTTTCTTATTCTCTCTCTACGCTAATGTGGGTTAATGCCTTCTTAGATACCCCACTCATCTCCAGCTCTTATATTAAATGGATAGTAAAATAGTTTTGAACGTAATTATTATAACAATTACAGAAAAATATATTTCATTTCATTTTAATTTTCCTATATTAAAGTGTTAGTTGTTAGTCGAGACCTCAAACGGATTAGCAGTAGAAAAAAAACAGAGTAACATTGGGCTTACAAAATAAAGTTACATTAACTTTTTGTAAAGTGTTTGTAGTAAAATAAATTTAACAGCTATAAATAAATAAATAAATGAAGAAGGAAAACTTAAAAGAGATTATTAAATAGTAATAATAATAATTTAGTAAAGAGGGAATAGTAGGTAATAATAAAAGTAATTTTAATTTAATTTAATATCAATTTTAAATGAATGTTTATATAGTAGGCCTATTTAAAATAAAATTACATAATTGGTGTCATATTATAATCCCAAAGTATCTAAAGGTACAACCTATTCAAGTATATCAATTAAATATTTAAAATTTATATATATATATATATAAAACATAACATTTTCTCTTTAAATTATGCATATATTTGTTTGAAACAGAATCCTTGAAGTATCCAGTCTTTAATTATATTTTTCGCTATATCTATTTGAGGAATCTGATTACCAAACCCTTCCTTCACCTCTGACAAGAGGTGTATTAATCACAACTTGTGAATGTGGGGAATGCCAGGCTTCCACCGTGGTTCGGATCCCACGTTAAACTTTAGGTCCTCCATTTCATCTCACAATCACCCTACCTTTACACATTAGCATAAGTGCGTACAACTCGAACGGGTAGAGACGTGGTGCTAATAATAATAATAATAATAATAATAATAATAATAATAATAATAATAATAATAATAATAATAATGATGATGATGATATGATGATAGTTTGGCTACTTAATTCATCATTAATATACTTTATTTACATTGTATCAAATTGGGGTAAAATATGAATAAATGCATTACCAAGTTTTGTTTGTTTTACAACTCTAGCAGCGGAAAATGGGATATTACTCTGAATTTGGGCTATCTACAATTTGAAATAATTTAAAGAAGGTGAGTTTTAACAAAGTACACCACAATTTTCCTGAAGATATGATAATAAAACTATAGTCCAAATTAAAATTATAAAAATCACTGTAATCTAACCCATCCGGGACTTGAACAAACTTCTAACGTATATGCTCATAGATAATCACTCCAGTTGAGCTCACTTGCACGCCCTAACTTTTACATGAGAGGGAAGGGAGTTATTAACGACTCAGGTAGGTATTAAAATGTTAATTAAGAGGAAATGAACTACCAGCATTCACCCGTAAAAAAGGGATGGAAGGAAATCCACTTTCCTGTTGGAAACCATCCCCCAAACCCCCCACAACCCTTTTAAAGTTCACTCAGATGAGATTCTAACTTAATCATCGGCTTGGGTCAGAGTCAGGTTTAAAACATATGGATTTCATTTGGATTTGAAGATGTATAATTCCACTGTTTGTAAGGACACGTGACATGATTTCATCAGCCATCTCGAGTTCAGATCTTGACAGACTCAAATATCCTTGACTATTCTCTTTACGCGTGTCTTACTACTTCGTGGATGCTGGACTCTATTTTTTATGTTTGGTTGCTGAAATGAACTAATATAATTATGAAAGGAAAACAACCTTTATTAATAAGTTGACTTATTGAGACACTTAACTTGAATAACTATAAAGAAGAACTATTTTCTTCACATAATTGTGTTAAAACTAAATTGATGTACCTCCAGGAGAGATTAATTCATATATGCATTGGTTGGATGCTATAACGCTGCTATAACTTCATGCAAGTCCTTACACCTTGACTCTGCTATAACCCAAGAGGGAGTGATTAATGCATGTCCTTACACCTTGACTCTGCTATAACGCCAGAGGGAGTGATTCATGCAAGTCCTTACACCTTGACTCTGCTATAACGCCAGAAGGGAGTGATTCATGCATGTCCTTACACCTTGACTCTGCTATAACACCAGAGGGAGTGATTCATGCATGTCCTTACACCTTGACTCTGCTATAGCGCCAGAGGGAGTGATTCATGCATGTCCTTACACCTTGACTCTGCTATAACGCCAGAGGGAGTGATTCATGCCATTCATGCCTTGACTGCTAAAATGTGAATGCCCTTTCTTAGCTTGCCCTGCCTCAAGGAATTTTGCTATGATTCCGTAGGGTCTTCATATATATATACATATACATATATATAACAAAGTAATTTTATACATAACAGTATATATATACTTTTATATATAACATTATATATATATATAATAGTGTTTTGAAATGACTTGCTTATATTAGATATTAGAAGAATACATATACCTGTATATATTGATATATACATATAAACCACTAGAATAACCAAGACATTTCAAAACAAAAAGCCCACCCGAATCGGAACGGCATGAAATAGCGCTTTCATTTGTATAAGGCTTTGTTAATTGATAGAGGTAAAGGATGCTATTAATGGTTAAAATAATGCACCAATATTGAAATAACAATTTACAAATGAGACTGAGAAACCCATTTTAAAATGTACACTCCCTTAGGACGACTCATATATACTTAAATAAAAATAGGTTTTACGATTAAAAGTGTTTGCAGCAACTGTACACCGGTAGACTAGAAGAATGTTTATGAAAAATTGAGGAACGGGCACTCAGAAAAGTTCAAGGGCAAAGGGCAAAACAAGAAAACGCAGTGGAATATGACAAAAAATAAATAAAAGAGAGAACGAAAGGGAAATAGGTGCCGAGAAAATGAAAATGTAAATGTAAGGAAATGTGTTATAAGTTGTAAGAGACGGGTTGACGCTATCGTTGAGTTTATATCCTTCATCCCTTTAAAATAAGACATCCCAAAAATAACGGGGAGCTTGGAGAGGCTATTTGTTTTTTAAGTTAATTTTGAAACCCCCTAAAAACAACTTTTGAAGAGATTCTTATTAATCCCTTACAATATTGTCATCAACTGGTTTTCGCGTCTCTGGCCTTAGTCTATGAATAAAGAACACTTGATGAATAAATAACAAACCTCGAAAGATAGGAGAGTATTTTTTAGAATCTAAAAGTTATTTTACTTAGAACGAAGAGAATAAACACTTATTCAACTTGGGTCTGAAGTATGCGATAAACAGCGGTTCACTGTAAAATTATTTTAAAGTCAAAATAATATTAAAACGTGGAAAAATATTGTCTTCATTTCGTAAAGGAGTGTTGTTATAAATTGTACGCACGTACAGTAACATATGGAGTTTCTTCCTCTTGGGCTTGTACTCAGTGGCGTGTCATGGCGTGTTGCCAGGGGGAGCAAAGTTATTTTAAACTATGCTCGGGAATTTCTCTCTTCAATCCGTATAACACTCATTGGACAGATAACAGCGAGCATACATCCTCAGGAGAGATATATAAAACAGAATTCATGTATGGTCGGTAAAATGGGGACAAAATGGGGTAAATCATATCCATATTTTAACAAGTTTTAATTACTCTGGAAGCACTTCACGTCACAACGCTGCTGATCCTGGGTACGAGCTACTTACTTTCTATACTAAAGAAGCCGTATAAGGAACGCCTACAGGTAACCGTTTCATTGGCCGAATGGTATAAGGCGTAGATACTAGTTAGGATTGACCTGCTGATGACACGAAGAAAAGGAGTTCGAATCACATTCGAGCTCTTACATTTTTCTCTTAAATAGTTTCTCACTCTCTTTTGTCATAAATGCGGGTAGATTACCTCTAAAACGCTTCCTTACTAATTATCCCTACTCCAATAGAATAATTATTAAATATGCGTACATCCTGAAGAAGTATTAAGACGCGTTGTTGATAGTAACACAAACATATCAAAATAATTAACTTACTGGAAATGTAAAATTGCTCCAAACACTGAAGGCCAGGGTTAAATCCTGGTTTCTGTATTAAAATCGTGCTCGCAAACGATTCACCCAAATCTGCGTGTTTTCAAAGTAGCTCTGATACTGAACGAGATATATATTTATATTTCGAAAGTGAATAATTATTATGAACAATTTTGATACCCGGAACGTGGCCACGTGGTCTAAGGCACTACTCTTACAGTAGACTAGACTGCTGATGACAATAAGATCGAGGTTCGAGATTTGATTGGATGTAATGAGGGAGGTTTTTCCAAAATGGTTTTTCACTCTTATCTCCACGCGGAAAACGGGAATACAATTCTTTTAAATATAACCTTTTTAATATTTAAAACCATTACCGTAATTAGTACATAAGCTTATAATCCGAACGGGTGGTAAGATGTGGTTCTAAAATAATTGCGTTATTTATGAGCCTTGAAAAAATAGTATGTAACAAAGAGTGTTTTGATAATAACGAGGGAGCTATGAGTTAAATTGGGTGTTTTTATAGTTTATATAAGTGGTATTCAACCTTTTTTGTTCGCTTACCCCCAGATGTAGTTTCTGTTCAACTGTATACCCCTAAAATTGTTCGTGCATAAGGCAAGTTATACATATTAAACTATCTACAACCAGAAGAGGGAGATAAAAACTGGTGCTCCCAGATCGCATGTCTTTATGCGTCCAGGTCTCTTGTGGCTAACATTAAACCTAGGCCTGAATATTCAGTGTTTATTATTAAATAATATACATCCAGTATATATAGAGACTTTATAATGAAATGATATACATCCAGTATACATAGAGACTTTATAATGAAATTATATACATCCAGTGTATATATATATATATCCAGTATATATAGATACCTATATAATGAAATAATATACATCCAGTATATATAAAGACCTATAAAATGAAATAATATACATCCAGTATATATAGAAACTTTATAATGAAATGAAATACATCCAGTATATATAGAGACTTTATAATGAAATGATATACATCCAGTGTATATATATATATATATATATACACACTTATATATATATACTATATATACATATATATATATATATAGAGAGAGAGAGAGACCTATATAATGAAATAATATACATCCAGTATATATAGAGACCTATATAATGAAGTAATATACATCCAGTATATATAGAGACCTATAAAATGAAACAATATAAATCCAGTATATATAGAGACCTAAATAATTAAAAAATGGGTGTGTGTACTTATGTACGCGCGTGAGAAGTTATACTTCTTTGGCATCATTAAAAAATAATAAATAATTTAATAATATTTAGTATTAATTATGTTAAATAATAATATTTTAATTTATATCAATAAATAATAAATATGGATAGTTAACCTCAATTATATTGGAGCACTTGAAAAAGTCTATAAGCACAATTTTTTTCACTAATATTTACGAATAGTAAATAATATTAATCAAAATATTCAATTTAAATCACTACTGGGCCTGGATTCACCAAAGGGAGCAAATAGTTGCGCCAGCGCAAGTTTGAAATATGTTCCCAATCCCTATTCACTAAAAGGAGCAGGCGCAATTTTAGAGCAAAGTTGCGCCTTTTTTTTGCCACCACTCAAGAGTAGGCGCAACTATTAAATCATGATTGTCACTTCAATAAATTTAAATGGCGGCATATTATTGTATTGGCTTAAAATACAATTAGTTACATAACTGTACTCCAATTAATAATGAATTAATTAAAATAACAAAACGTATGTCAAGCACAAAATTTGTTTCAATTTAGACAGTGGTAACAAAACAATTACGTACCTTTTATTGTTGGATTTTTACATTCAAACAACGCAATGGCATTTCTTGCAGTATTACAAAACAAAACTACGAACTGTGTAATCTTCGTCTAGATCCAAAGAGGTTTGTATTCCTCCAAGTCCAAAGACATCTCGTCACTAAATATGGCAGTTAGTATAACTTTAAAAAAGGTTTTAAAGTTTCTATAAACATTAATGTTTTATTAATGGAACTTAAACTTTAAACTAATAATATAAATAAATACAAAAAAAATTTTTTTAATTTATATCAATAAATAATACATACGGATAGTTAACCTCAATTATATTGTAGCACTTGAAAAAGTCTATAAGCACAATTTTTTTCACTAATATTTACGAATAGTAAATAATATTAATCAAAATATTCAATTTAAATCACTACTGAATATAATTTATTAGCACATATATAATTCGCACTTGTATGAAACTAAAACACGTGTTGTGAATGTAGAAACTAGAAACATGTGGATAAATATTATATATATGAAAACAGTGATCAGAGGCGACGAGCGTACCAACATGCGCGACTAACAGAGGTTCTATTTCTATTTTGTTGGTAGCTTTTTTTTTTGGAGACTTAATGAGCGGTTTAACTTCAACCTGTTACTTTTGTGTTACAGTGATGCGCGCGCATCTTAAAATTTCACTCTCATCATTTTTTCATAACGCGCCTAAAGAAGTATAACTTCAAAAATATACATCCAGTATATATAGATACTTATATAATGAAATTATATATATATACTGTATTTAGATCTTACTTGGGTCAAATAAAATAAAATATTGTTTCTTTGGCTATATTTAGTTTAATTTTCTTCACATACTAACCTCAAAAAAGTTCTTGAGTATATGTCATAAGAAACGCAGCATTTGAGAAAAACTTTTTAAATATGCAATAAGTGTTCTACTTAAATTCTGTTTTGCTTATAATGCGGGTCCACTTTTTCTAAACTATCCTTTTATACTTACCTATTAAACTAAGCATAGAATTATACGTAGTAATCGTTCGAACTTCGAAGTGAGTGAAACGCGAACGAGAGCTGTAAACGATTATTCCGATCAGATGGAATAAGTAAACTTCCAAAGAAATGCCTCGGAGACCTCCTAAGTTTAATATTTTCCTGATAGACAAGACAAGAATCCAATAAAAATTGATACATAAAATGACTCCGTTGGAAAAAGAGATAGAACTTAAACAAATATTTGCCCAGTCAGTGACAGGAATTTTCTTTTCGTCGAAGCAACTTCGTTCCATGGGTTTGGGCTGGAGGAGGGAAATGGGGTAAGGGAGGCAGGGGGAGGTGATTGAAATCCCCACAAGACAAACAAGCAAGAAGGGCAAGCTAGGGAGATTGACTTTGATTGGGAGGTTTCAGGGAAGTTTCTTCGGGCTGTACGACAAGTGAATAATTGACTGAGAGTTGAACAAACTAGTCGGGAAGTGGTCATACGTATTGGAATGTTCAATTACTCCCACTAATTAATCGTTTTTCTGTTTATTTTTGTAAACACTGCGTTTTACTACCCGTTTGGGCTATAAACATAAGTACTAATTACGCTAATGTTTAAGAGATGAATAAGGTTGAGTTAAGAAATAGTGTACCCTCATTTAAGTTTAGGGAGGGTGGGAAAACAGTAAAAACCACCTTGAGTACATACATCTGGGAATCGAACCTTTATCTCTCGGTCATTGGCAGTCTAGGTTATTGCGAGAGTGACGCCTTAGGTCATGTGGCCACCAAGGTGAGTTTTAGCTTATTTAAGCTATGAATGAGCCCCTGTACTTTTAGAATAGGAATGAAATCTATACTTATAAAATAACATGTCCTGACTGACTGACAGATTCATCATCGCCGAGCGCAAACTATCAAGGCTACAAGCATGAAATTCGGACTGTATATTCATTTTGTTATGTAGGCACCCACTAAGAAAGGATTTTAGAAAATTCCACCCCAAAGGGGTCAAAATAGGGGATGATAATATGTATGATAATATGTATGAAAGTCCGTCCGTTTGAAAGTTACATAAACAAAATTTTGTATTTCGGTTATTGACGTAAAACAAATAAATACGTGTTTCAGGAATTATGGAAATTTTATTTAATAAAGGATGAAAAAGGGGGTGAAAGTTTGTATCGAACTTGCATTATTTTTGATCTGAGGTCAAGTTATGGTCATCAACGTAACGTAATATTTTAAATTAATCTGTAAATACATATGTATATTTTCGTATTTGTATATAATCAACTTCCACGCGAGCAAAGCCGCGGGCAACAGCTATCTAGTGAAAACATATACGATTACACAACTTAAATTTTCGTGAGTAGCTTTTATTTATTTAGCACCGCGTCTTACTACCCGTTTGGGTTATACGCTTAAGTACTAATTACGCTAATGGATTAGGAATTAGGAATGTGGAATTTAGAGGAATCGAACCCGCATTTGCGTGGAGGGAGGCTGAAAAACCATTTAGAAAAAACCACCCTCAGTTCACCCGACCAATATTCGAACCTGGATCTTCCCGCCCTTCGCAGTCGAGCTCAACATGACTAGCGCGTTAGCTAACTACGCCACTGAGGTGGGTTACGTGAGTAACTAATAGTTTAAAACGGGATGTTTGGTTAGTTTAAATGACGAACCTTAGACTATAGGCTGATGCCTATCCCATTTTACTGTTAGACACGTTTAGTATTTATATTGCATGCCTCAAATATTAAGAGATTATTATTTTTAGATAGCTAAGGAACTTTAATTTTGATCATGTTTTAAACTTAAAAAACTTTTTGTGTCTTATATAAATATTTAAAAAAAAGCTCCATAAAAGGTTATATGTAGATAAAAGGCTATATTTATAACCTTTGATCTAAAAGTTAAATTTAGAAACAATTTGTATTTGAAATGTATTTTATATACTTTAATCCGATTGGATTATTTTTAAATATTGTAATTTCCATATATGAATTACTTCAACACTTGTAAATGTGAGTCAATGTTTTATGTTAGTATCTAACTAAATATGAGTTAAATCGTTATATTTGAAATCATCTTACATACTTGATCGTTAAAATTTATGTGCTAAGTTTGCTAAAACCCTATTTTATTATTTATTAGCCCCCTTCCCCGTAAAAAAATATTGTAAAGAATCCTGTAAAACAAAGCTTCAAATCATCCATCATATCAATATAAAAACAATTTTTTTTCACTTTTTTTTAAATACAGTCCTACCATCACTGTATAGCCCCCTCCTTCTTTTTATCCTCCCTCCTATTTTCATCTCATTCCTCTTTCCTCACCCCAACCCTCCGCTCCATTCCCCAACCCCAATTTCCCGTCAACAATTTTTTTTCAACGACTATATAATATACTATCGACATTTTTATGGGGAATAAATTAAATTTTCAAAATAAAATATAGCCTATGTTACTCGCTGATAATGTAGCTTTATATTGGTGAAAGAATTTTTAAAATCGGTCCAGTAGTTTTTGAGTTTATCCATTACAAACAAAACAAAAAACAAAAAAACACAAAATCAAATCTTTCCTCTTTATAATATTAGTGTAGATTGGTAAATTTATTCGAATATTAAATATATTTCAAATCATGTTATTTTAGTTCTAACTCTTTCTTAATAAAACGGTTGCCATAAATGAGAATATCATCTGATATATTGATATTTGTAAATGTATTAGCCCACTGGTAGCTTAAACAAATATTATTATTATTATTATTATTGTTATTGTCAGCATCGAGTCTTACTACCTGTTCGGGTTGTACGCACTTACGCTAATGTGTAATGTTAGGGTGATTGCGAGATGAAATGACGGACCTATAGTTTAACGTGGAATCCGAACCAAGGTGGAGGCCTGGCATTCCACACATTCACAAGTTTTGATTAATACACGTCATGTCAGAGGTGAAGGAAGGGTTTGGCAATCAGATAAATCTGTGCCTGGACCGAGGATTGAACCCCGGACCCCCAACACAGAAGTCCGGCACCTTACCCCTAGACCACCAGGTCATCTTTTAATTTAAAATGATCAATTATTTTTTATATAACAACCTTTTAGTATCCATACTGGTAGAATATTAGTACATAATTTTAAAAAAATCAAAATTAAGATGTCTTGTTTAAGGCAAGTGAATAACAAATTTAAAATGAATATGTAAATCTGCTTAAAAGATATAAGAGAAACATACACGCATAGGTAAAACGTTGAGAACTAACTAGTCTATTTTTTTTCACTCCCCACTCTGTTATACAAAGCTCCCATTTGACTACTCATCTTATTTTCTTACGAGAAGGCACATTCGGGTGACTTCCTCTTCAAACACAAGTTCAAAGCACCTCACTTAATTTCTTCACGTTATCTCTTTTGGATATTCACAAGAGAGAACTTCCTTTTATATCCACTCCCCCTCCCCCTCACACCCACTTCCCCCTTTTCACTGCCCCTTTTACCTTTCCAACGTCTTCATCCACATCATCACAAAAAATTAATCAAATGAAAATTAGTTACTAGTTTTATAATTATAATTTTCAAAAAAATCTTTCTATTATTATGTAATAATCTTTTTATAAAACAAATTTATTAGTATTTTATGATTAAAATTCTATTTAATATTGCAGTAAGAAGGTTTTAATGAAAGACTGAAGGACAAAATGTAATATATTTTCGAATAATTAATATTTTTTTACTTTAATCTTTAAATTCATATTGTATTACTATTCCTTATTTAATAACTATCGTGACACACGAAATAAAAATAAAAAGGCAAATCAAAATGCATTAACTTCAAAGAAAGTCTTATAAGCCAAAACATAATATTATTTATAAAATATCGTTAGTCATTAATTTCTACCAACATCGGTGGCCACATGGCCTAACGCATCATTTTCGTGTTGGACTGGGTTGCTGGTGACGGGAATGTTGGTGTTCAAATCCTGGTCGGCTGTACCGAGGGCTGTTTTTTTTCCTAAATGGTATACCAATCTCCTCGAATCAAATTTGTATGAATATAATCTAAAATTATACCTTATTCATTCCTAATCCACTATAGTGATTATTATACTCGTACAAACCTAACGGGAACTAAGATGCAGTAAAATTATAAAAATTAGTTATTGATTAAAAAATAATTGAAAGTTATTAAAGTGGTAAGCCTTTTTATTCAGAGAGAATACTATCACTGTAGTCTGTAGAAGAAACTAATTAAATCAAAATGCAATCATGTTAAGATAAAAAACTAAACAAAAAAAACATACCTACTTCGGTGGCTCCATATTATAGGGTGCTATTTTCGTATTAGACCAGTCTACCGATGATGGGAAGCTCTCTTCACGCAAATGCAGGTAGACTTACTCTGAATTAAGCCGTCTTCATCCTTAGCACATTGACGTAATCAGTAAATATGTTTAAGTAGACCAAACATGTAGTGAGACGCATTGCCAAAAAAAATAAGTTTGATATGTACAGATAGTTTTTTTTAGTACTGCGTCCTACTAGCAGTTCAAGTTATACGCTTATAAACTAACTAGATAGCTGTTGCCCGCGGCTTTGCTCGCGTGGAAGTTGATTATATACAAATACGAAAATATACATATGTATTTACAGATTAATTTAAAATATTGCGTTACGTTGATGACCATAACTTGACCTCAGATCAAAAATAATGCAAGTCCGATACAAACTTTCACCCCCTTTTTCATCCCTTATTAAATAAAATTTCCAAAATTCCTGAAACACGTATTTATTTGTTTTACGTCAATAACCGAAATACAAAATTTTATTTATGTAACTTTCAAAATGACGGACTTTCATACATATTATCATACATATTATCATCCCCTATTTTGACCCCTTTGGGGTGGAATTTTCTAAAATCCTTTCTTAGTGGGTGCCTACATAACAAAATGAATATACAGTCCGAATTTCATGCTTGTAGCCTTGATAGTTTGCGCTCGGCGATGATGAATCAGTCAGTCAGTCAGTCAATCAATCAGGACATGTTATTTTATAAGTATAGATTACGCTAATGGTTTTAGGGATTAGGAAATTTATAACTCGTGTAAGTGTACCCGCATTTGATTGAAGACAGAGAGAGAGAGAGAGAGAGAGTGGAAAACTATTTTGTAAAAAACTTCAGTACACCCAACCGAGATCCGACGAACTGTGATCTCCTCACCATCGGCAGTATAGTCTACTACGATAGTAGTGCCTTAGGCCATGTGGTCACAATAACAGGTCAGATAGTATTTGGTGAGGACCAAACTATGTTATGACGGTGCTGACAAATAACACTTGAACCCGTGAATCTAAACTAGGATTTTGTACTTATTGCGTCAATACTTCACCACTTAGTTACCCAAGAATCATCTCATGTTCAAGGTCATTCTTCACTCCCAGTTTGTACGAACGGCAGCAAAAAGACAAACCCAAAGTCGTCACTGGCCGTGGTATAATGATAACTCTAGTAGTCGATTAATCCACACTTCCATGTCAGACTCTGCCTTAAATTAGGTGTAAAGAATGACCCTGACAATCATTAGATCATTGGATGGATTAGTGTCAGAGAATCTTCACGCTGAGTCAAAGGTCCTTTAATTCGATTCCAATGTCCATTTACCATTTCTAAACTAAATTTGATTGAATTTAATATATTAGTTGAAATACATTTGGTTTGAAATTTAAATCAATTTACAACGTTACGTGTTCACCATACTGTATCATAATAATATAATATATTAAATTTACATAACAAGCAATTAATTGCCCAATGATAGGTGGATACGTGGACTCATATAGTCTGGTTTGTCGATGACAGTACGATCGGGGTTTGAATCCCTATTGAATATACAGGGAGTGTTTTTTTTTTCTAAATGATTTTAATCTCTACATTTATATTCAGATATAATTCACCTATATTCTACCTTATTCTCCGATACCCCGAAGCGTTATTAAAATACGTATAGCCCGGACGGGCAGTAAGACAGTGGAAAATAACATTATATTATCTATTTAATTATTTTACTATAGCTTAAAGATAGAAAAGTTTCTAAATATGATTAGGCAAGTCAATATCTAGCATAAGAGAAATATATTTATAATACTCTTAATAATACAGGTATTAATTTATAAATGAAACCCTTGTTTTACATAAATTTAGTTTATACATTGAAATCATCGATCAGACTTTTACAAACTCTACTTATACATTTTTGTTATTTTGTTTTTTATAAATGAGAGACTGGGAACACAATTAAAATAATGAGTATATTTTACCTTTTATTTTATTATTTTTATTCATATTTACTCTAGTGGATTTACAAAAAATTGGAAACACAGGTCACCGTAAAAAAACTCTATTTAACGAAGCATTAAATAATAGGTATGACATGTCAAGTTCCTCGAAACAAAATTTTATCAGGGAATGAAATAATTAAAGGTTAGAACGAATACTTAAAACACATTATTTTCATCCTTACTGGAAATACAGTTAAAAACCTTTTTACTCTCAGGAAATTTGTGTATCTTTCCAAAAAGTGATGCGTAAACAGGGTGTGTTTTTTTATTGTTGAATAAAATATAATGAATTTTATTTTTATAGCTACATAATATTTACATTATATGTAAAAATTGCAAACTTCAAATCGTTGTTAAATTTCAAAAGTTTCCGTTCTAGATTACTTCCAATGAAAAAGACTTTGTTATTCAAATATGGACCATACAATAAATGTGCTAGGACCTAAATCAAATTATTGATTAGAATTAAACAAACACGAGTCAAATAGGCTATAATATTTATAAGACAAATCAATGTAATTATTTAAAATTTGATGATAGCTAAGGGAGTACAAAGGGAGGTTATGAGGTTTAAGCTCCCCACTATAAAAGATTAATGGATTTTTGTGTTACGCCGTAATATTTAGTTAGGTTAGTATACTTTCGGAGTCTTTAAAGTGTATTACATTTACAATCACAATGTTAAACGCAATTTAAATTGCTTCACTCTTGAACCAATTTTTTGGCATCTCCTTTTAAGAAACTTCACCACGTAATACCACAAGTAGAGCCCCCAACCTCCAACATAATTATAGATATGATCCTTACCTTACAGTTCAATTTTATTAGAAAGGGCCTTAACTGACTTTTATAAAAAGCCACTAGATCTATTTTCACGTATTAATACGTCAATTCGTGTTATATGTAGTTATCAATTTTGATATTACCTATAATAATAATAATAATAATAGCACCGCGTCTTACTACCCGTTTGGGCTATACGTTTTAAGTACTAATTACGCTAATCGATTAGGAATTGGGAAGGTTGAATTAGAGGAAGTGAACCCGCATTTGCGTGGAGGGAGAGTGGAAAACCATTTAGGAAAACCACCCCCAGTTAATCCGACCGAGATTCAAACCTTGATCTCCCCGTCACTACGCCACCGAGGCGGGTGATACTACCTATAAAATAACAATAATTAAATACTAAGATTGTATCAGTGTTGACAGAAAAACTATGTATGTATATTTAAAAAAGCCCTACCTACGAAAATTGTACTGTGTATAAATTATTGCAGATAATTTTACGTGTTTGGGTCGAGATATACATACATTTGCATCTCCTACCTAAAGTTAGATCATCATAGGGAAAAAATATTTGACAGTTTCACAAAATGAATTTTAATATGTTAATGCGTAAAACCATGATTTCTGCAGCTATTTTTCTTGTCAGCACGTCTTACTACCCGTACGGGTTATCCTCATTAAATTAAAATGTGCAGGGATAAGAAAGGTTTATTTTTTAGAGGACATTTCATGGATGGGTAACCATTCCTGACCTTTCAGTCATCAGCAAATCAGACAAGATGAGACTGACACCTCTATCCACGTATCTACACATGCGGGCACTGCTTATAGATGCTCTCAATTCAAATATCTGCACGTTATATAGTGACATTTTTTAAATATTAAATACTATACATTTAATTTATAGCTATCCTGAAAATGCTCTTATGATGATCCTACTATATCTATCATTACAAATCCACATCGTCGGTCGCATGGTATTTCACATCATTTTATTATTCGACTGTATTGCTGGTGATGGGCAAATCAGGGTTCTAATACCGGTCGGATATACTGAGGGTGTTTTTAACCATAAATTATTTCCCACTATACCTCCACGAAAATGCTGGTACATCTACTCCAAATTCTACCCTCCTAGTTCCCACAAAATTAACGCGTGGTAGCTTTTAGTTTTTATTCATCATTTTCTTTAAATTAAACTAATTTGTTTGAGTGCTATTTTATAATTTTCTTATAAGTATTACTATTAAAGCCACGTTTGTATACTAGATAAACACTAAACAATTCTCCATGGTGTGAGGCTGCAAAAAAGCTATACCGACCGAGCGGCCGCCACCGGTAACGATGACGGTGTCAACATTTGCGGATAGAAGATGTCATGTGGTCAGTACAACGAACCCTCCTACTGTTAATCTCAGTTTTCAAGACAGGAGCTGCTACATATTTATTCAAGAAGCTCTTAATTTTTTCTCACGAGTCTTGAGTTTGACCCCGTTCCAGACCCACCGTTTAACAGATAAATTTTGGAAGTTCCTGGGATTGAATCCGGAACCTCTGGATCTCTGAGTTACAGACCATAGTTATGTTACTACAACTAACAGAGTATTAAATTGTTTACTTGAAAATGTTATGGGAACGGTGAAACAACCTGTTAAGGAGCGTGATTTATAAAGACCTCCAAGACCTCTTCACATAAAAAAAGGCGCTACGTTTTGTTAAGGTGGGGGTGCAGAGGGCAATAGGGAAGGTCAGTGTTTGTGCAGTATTTTTAAAGCAAAACTTTTCTGGCCAAAATAAATCAAATATCTCTTCTATACAAATATAAGAGTTTAATTTTCTTCACGTAGTGGCCTCAAAAGTTGTCAAAGATGTCTTGGAATTTAATGAAAATTTTTTCTCTTCATTTAAAAAGTTGGTTATCTAATGCCACTATGTTTAGTACAGAAATTCAATAAATTAATGCAGAGGTCATCATGTGAATAAAATCAAACTCCGTGTTTGTATGGTAACGATATTTTGTTATTTTTATTTTTTGAAAAACATTTTTAATAAATTAGTAAGGAACGAATTGTACTAAATTTAGGAGAATTCAATTTTAATTGCTTTGAAGAACTATATTATGTTTCAGCGAGTATTAATATGATGTATTTGGTAAAATATCAAATACTAAAGTTACAAATTCAATTGAAAAAGAGTTAGTAAGATTATTACAAGTCAGTGCCTTAGGACTTAATATGTGATATATATTAGATTAGTATTTACAAATTAAATAACATATTGAAAACAAATAAAAAATATTAAAAACACATTAAAATATACTAAAAAACATTATTACATCAAATGCTCGTAAAGTTGGTTGAACTTTATCTGATATAGTAAAATTAGTTTATATAATGTTGTTATTCTTTGTCAATTATTATTATTATTATTACTTTAATAATTGTCAAAGAATAACAACATTATATAAACTAATTGTACTATATCAAATAAAGTTCAACCAACTTTATGAGCATTTGATGTATTAATGTTTTTTAGTATATTTTAAATGTGTTTTTAATATTTTTTATTTGTTTTCATTATGTTATTTAATTTGTAAATACTAATCTAATATATATCACATATTAAGTCCTAAGGCACTGACTTGTAATAATCTTACTAACTCTGTATCAATTGAATTTGTAACTTTGTTATTTGATTTTTTACCTAATACATCATATTAATACTCGTTGAAACATAATATAGTTCTTCAAAGCAAATTAAAATTGAATTCTCCTAAATTTAGTATTTTTATTTTGACAAAACAAATGTTTTGTTACAAAAACTGTTAAAACACTTACCTTTTTTGTGTTCCTTGCATCTACACCTTAGCATATAGGCCTAAAACTGATGTAACCAATCCCCTTCCTATCTGAACTCATTGTGTGTGTGTGTGTGTGTGTGTGTGTGTGCTGATGTGAATACACCGGCCACACCAACTTTTATCATCCCTCACGGACTACGATCACTTACACTTGTGAGGCACACCCACCCACCCACCCACCCTTTTCCAACCGATTGATGTTCATATTAACGATACTCAGGTGTCATTTTTCAAATTACTAAATTCGCATCAATGTCATCTCTTAAATCTAATAAAAAAATAAAATTAAAATTGTAATCCTTTTTAAAACGATTAAAATAATCTAGTTAACTTTTGACACGTTGAATAAATACATTGTTCTATCGATGAAATTGACAGTCTTGATATTTTATTAAAAAAAATTATATAAGACTAAAAAAGAAATATATTAAATTATTTTAATTCTAGTTTGAAATTATCTTTATCAAAGTTAGTTTTTGACATCGTCAGTTTTATGACATAATCAAATTCGTGCCGATATAGTTTTTTTTAAATAGCAATATAAATAATTTTGAAAACTATATTTTATATTTGAAATGTAATAAATTTAAAATATTTTTAAATACTGTATTAGGATTATTGTAAAATAATTGTTTAAATCACGTATACATTATTATTATCAGCACCACGTCTTACTACCCGTTCGGGTTGTACGCACTTACGCTAATGTGTAATGGTAGGTGAAATGAAATGGAGGACCTACAGTTTAACGTAGAATCCGAACCATGGTAGAGGCCTGGCTTTCCTCACATTCACAAGTTGTGATTAATACACGTTTTGTCAGAGGTGAAGGAAGGGTCTGGTCATCAGATAAATCTTGGCCGGGACTGAATATTGAACCCCGGCCGCCAGCACAAAAGTCCGACACCTTATCCCTAGACCACCAGGTCACCTAGGTATAAATTAAAAGTTATAAATGCTTGCTTGACATGTGAAAACATAGAGTGAGAATGTTTTGAGTTTAGTAGTTATTTAAATTGAATTAAAGAAATATGTTTTTTTAATTTTGAAGTTTCATCCACTTCAGTCATCAAATAGTCTAAAAGTATTACTCTTGCAATAGACTGGACTGCCAATAATGGAGTGATTGAGGTTCGAATCCTAGTCGGGTGTATTGAGAGTGGTTTCCTAAGGCCACGGACACAAACAACACTCGCAGTGGAGCTGAAATCGGAGAGGAGAGCAGAGAGTACAATATACGCGTGTAGCGAAGATAGTTGTTTGCAGAGCGGATATTTCACTTTGTGATTTGAGAATGGTTGAGGCGGATGGTACTATAATTTCTGCGATTTATATTTAATGCCGTAAAGTGATTTTGCTGAGATGTATGGTGAAGCATTAATTTCTGAAGTCTTGTTGTTCATTTATTTCGTGAATCTGGTCTTTTCTATGCAATGAGTTAATAATACGAAATTTTAAAGCTGAATTTTCAGCTAATATCAAACACCTGCCCGATATACCGTGGCTGTTCAGAGACTGGACCGATTTTTACGCACTCTGATATTGTGTTTGTGTGTTCATAGTAAGTATTCCTGGCTGCTCTGCTTTCTGCTTTCAGCTACGCTACCAGTGGTGTGTGAGTCCGTGGCATAAGAAGTTTACTCACTCTCCCTCCACGAAAATGATGGTATATTTCCGTTAAATTTGACCTCTTTGTAGTAGTAAAAACTAAATCCACTGCAGCCAGCCGGGGTCGATTTCTAGTCTCCCAGGTCAAAGCTAGACGTATTAACCACCGACCTATTCACAGTCAGTTTCGAGACAATACTAATACTAACGAACTAACATAAAGTAGGAGCTCACGGAATAATTGGGACGTGTAGCTATCCTGAGCAAACTAAAGCGCTAGACCCGTTTTGTACCAGGTGTCCATTGATGGGAGGAGGTTCAGGTTTC
Source organism: Timema monikensis (assembly GCA_902151445.1). Taxonomy (NCBI): domain Eukaryota; kingdom Metazoa; phylum Arthropoda; class Insecta; order Phasmatodea; family Timematidae; genus Timema; species Timema monikensis. The sequence goes on from CABFVZ010000314.1 coordinate 150,135, forward strand.
TAATCCTGTCTGGGTGACCTAGGTTGTTATTCTTCAACACGTGAGCTATCACTGGTGTTTTACCATCTTCTCTCCACGCTGATGCTGGTGAATTTACTTTAAGCAACACACTTCTTTATTACCTCTTGGATTAATTCAATAAAAAATAAGCACAACAGTAATCAAATTTATTTATGCACATCCTATAATGTAAATATGAGAATGAAGGAATAAATAAAAAGTATTTAAGGTGACCCCTGAAATAAAATGATAGCTAATTAGACTTTATATCCACTTCAGTGGGCAAGTGGACTAAACGTCCGGCTCATCTAGTCTAGTTTTCCTGTAACGGGGAGGTCGGAATTTGGGTCTCGGCTGGGTGTACTTAGATGTTTTCCCCCTAAAGGGCTTACCACTTTCCCTCCACTAAACTAGGGTACATTTCCTTTAAAATTCTCCTACTAAAGTAAAACATATGGATTTTTTTTTACATTCTCTTTTATCGCCTTACTACTCATTTGGATTATACGAATTTGTACTAATTACATTAATTTTCTAGATACGAACAAGATTGACTTTAGAGGAATTGTACCTGCATTCGTTTGAAGATAAAGGGGAAACCATTTGGAATAAACCACACTCAGTACACCCGACTGGTATTCAAACCCTCATCTCTCCGTCATTGGCAGTCTAGTCTATTGTGAGGGTGACGTCATAGACCATGTTGACACCGAAGTGAATAGAAACTAAATTGCTCTTTAGGTTAGCCTCCCCAACCACTCGACCAAGGTGAAGGGGCCATCCTGACTAAAACAACCAAGCTTTAATGAACTTTTTGCCCAAGAAGAAGAAACTGCAACTAAGAGACCACCATGTTTTTATATCTAAGAGCGTATCTCATTTGCACTCTTGTAAAAGGTCTAATTTGGAGATCGGTTAATTAGTTAGAAGCGGCATGTGAAAACTGCGGGAAAGATCCAGGCCGGAAACTGTCTAGATACCGGGGTGAGAGAAGGGAAGTAAAAGGGGGGATGAAAGAAGGGGTGGAAGGGTTGAAATGGCTGGATTAGACCCCACAACCCCGACTTCGCCCCTGTGACGACGTTACCAGCTTTTAGCCCTTATCACGTCCCTCTAATGCTTGCTTATCAGAGCAATAAATAAACCTTCCCTTTTCCCACCGCTAGAAACAAGTTTTTATTGGTAGAAGGATTATTCCGTTAATGGGAGAACAAATGGGACCTGACAGATAAACGTGTGTTTTGGCTGTAATGGGAATTTTAAAGTTTTTTTTAATAATATCTGTTTCCTTTGCAACTTGAACCACTAAATTTAAATGCTTGATATTAAGACCCACATCGGTAGGTATTGTACGTGGACTAAACGTCAAAATCATAATACAATCAGGGTCTCTGGTGACGAAGGGGTTGGGATTATAATCTCGGTTGGATGTGCTGAAGGTTTTTTTTTTACCCGAATGGTTTCCTACTTTCCCTTCAAGCAGCTGTGGGTACATTTCCTCTAGAATTCCAACTTTCACATCCATACCCGAACAGTATAGAATTTAGATAGCACAGACGGATAGAAAACACTGTGCAAACAACTCTATATAATGTTTTTTACCAATTTTTTTAGCACCGCGTCTTACTTCAGTGACTGCATGGTCTAAGGCGTCACTCTCTCAATATACTAGATTGCCGATGATGGGGAGATCGCGGTTGAATCCCTTCGGGTGTATTGAGGGTGATTTTTACTAAACGAATTTACGCTCTCCCTCGACGCAAATGCGGGTACATTTAATCTAGATTCAACCTTCCTAACCGTAAAGTATTAGAGTAATTGGTACATAGGCGTTTAACCCAAACGGGAAGAAAAACGTAGTTCTAGGAATAAAAATATAAGATTTCAAGCATATACCACTCTATTTTAATATTTATGTATTTTTTAAAGTAGCGAGATAAAATCCAAATATATCGTTTTTAATAAGTTTGGTGTTTATGTTAGTTCATCATGTGGAGGAAATAAGCCCTTTAATTTATACTAGGAAAGCTCATTTGATTTTATAGCAAGGTGGCAAAATTCCTCGACACTATGTTTCATGCTCGTGGATAATTTGGCCCCATGCCCCCCACCACTGGGAATTGTGCTTAGCTTGTTCACCATTACTCGGTAACAACAAAGGTCCGATATTTTCCCAGGCGATTTGGGCAATAAGTTACATTGGTTCACACCCGCCTCGGTGGCGTAGTTGGCTAACGCGCTAGTCGTGTTTGAGCTCGACTGCTGAGGACGGGGAGATCGAGGTTCGAATCTCGGTCGGGTGAACTGGGGGGGGGGGTTTACTAAATGGTTTTCCACTCTCCCTCCACGCAAATGCGGGTTCACTTCCTCTAATTCAACCTTCCCAATTCCTAATCCATTAGCGTAATTAGTACTTAAAACGTATAACCCGAATGGGTAGTAAGACGCGGTGCTAAATATTATATTATATTATACATTGGTTCACTATAAATATTAACAATGAGGTCTTTCGTAAAGATTATAGCCTAGATAGGAAAATAGCATTGCAAACGACGAGACAAACGCGTTTATAACGCCCAATTACTGTTTGCAACACAATCCTATCATTGAACGTATATAATAAACGGCCCCATGGTGTATTGGTCGATGCTATGAGTCTAGGGGCCTCAGGTTCAATTCCCGGCTGTTACCATGGATATTTCCCCCAAAAGGGTAACTGCCCCAACGGTCATCAGGTTTTGGTTGGTTAGACTTAATTTAGGTTTAAGTGTTTCTCTATTTCACCATCACCTCATATCATCGGGACATGGAAAGAGCCTTCAAGGAAAAGGATGTATTATTAGTACATTCGGGTGTTCCTTGGGCAATGGTTCATTAGTACTGGCTAATCTTTCCACAGTCTGGGCTACGAATGATTTAGCCCAAATGCTCAACATTATATGTTTATAATTAAAAATAACACTTTTAAAACCCTTACTATTTTAATAAATTTAAAGTCTTTATGACTTCATATCTAAAAAAAAAAAAAATCTACCAAAAATTAAATTTATTTGCAAAAAGTAGGTACTAAGCTTTATATATCCTGTTAAAATCACGTGTAATATTTAAGAAATATGGGTATCCGTAAAAGTATCCGCTTACGTATTTATTCCTTTATCAGAATAGAAAACAACTTTTCCAAAATTCCAACATTTTTGGGGATAAAACTATGGCATTGGTTCCAAACCTTTTTTCAGCTAAAGCCCCCCTCTTTTTTTGATTATCAAATTTCCACGACCCTCTTCCCGCACCATTTTTTGGGATGGTTATACAAATATTCTTAAAAATTTTCTTTTCTTTTCACTTATTTATTTTATATAAAAAATTAATGTAACCCTGGTAGCATATTGGTGGCAGATTTTTTTTTTTAAATTTGTGTGATGACTGGTATTATTTTGTTTTCATCAGTTTTAAATATTGGGTTTGATCTTCGACAAGAGCTTACTACAAATTCATTTACACTTCAAGTCTACCAATCTTTTTAGTTTTTATTAGAATCAAGAATTGAAAATTCTATGGTATTGCATATGGTTGCAATGGTATCTTAGTGGGAGTGTATAGATGAGAATTTGAGGTTCAAATCTGAGGCTTGCGGGCTTTAAAATAAACATATGCATGCGCAAGAGCGTATCACTTTTGTCTGGTCCCTTAATAGGTTGATTATTACTACTGATAGCCAGTGTTGCCAAAACAGAAAGAAAAATTTATCTTAATTTCTTTGGAAAAGGCAGGGAAATAAAAAAAATTTAATCTTAAGATTTTTTAACCTTAATTACAAATTGTTTCATGTCCCTAATTGGAAGTGCTGAGCTATGGTGAGTAAAGAGTAAATATTTTGGTACACCAAAATAACTTGCTAGATTTCACCAAATAAGTTACAATAATACCCAATTTCAAAATATATTTTTCTTAAATGGGGTGGTTCTATAACGTTTATAAAAATAAGTATTAGACCGCATTATATGTTGGTTCATAAAATTGTCCATAGGACGCGCAACATCAAACCCTCAAGCCGCAAGTTTTACTTCCTAATTGAGAGTATTGTACTTCACCCCATCTTTACTACCCATCCAGGTTATTCATATCTAATGGGGCTGCATCGGTAGATGATAAATTGCCCCACAGATATTTAGCTTTAATTAAATATACGGTGCATTATTTAAAAATATGGTTCACACCATAATAAAGTTGAAAGATTCCAAAGAGGCTATTTTTCTTTACTAATCCTATAGTTTGAGTTTTATTAATAGAACAAAAGTATGATAATGTGATATTAACTCATTTTTAGCGATTTTTCAAGTACATTTATAGAACTATGAGACTAGGCTTAATGAAAAACGGCCATATTAACCATCCTCTAACAAAAACAGTAATTCTGTATAGACTCACAACAGAAATTTTAAGATATATGAGAACTAGCAGTGAGTTTTTCTCTTCACCTTAAGATATAAAGTTTTGTAGTTTCCTTTCCCTGCTTTCTTATTAACGTGACAAAGGGTGGTTCAAGGTGAAGGACTAAAATAAATATAAGCGTATACAGAACTAGCCCCCTTCCCCGTAAAAAAAATATTGTAAAGAATCCTGTTAAACAAAGCTTCAAATCATACTTCATGTCAATATAAAACAAAAACTTTTTTACTTTTTTAAAAAAATACAGTCCTACCATCACTGTATAGCCCCCTCCCTCTTTTTATCCTCCCTCATATTTTCATCTCATTACTATTTCTTCACCCCTACTCCCCCGCCCCCTTCACTAACCCCACTTTCCCTTCAACAACTTTTTTTCCAACGACTATATAATATACTATCGACATTTTAATGAGGAATAAATTAAATTTTCAAAATAAAATATAGCCTATGTTACTCGCTGATAATGTAGATTTATATTGGAGAAATAATTTTTAAAATAGGTCCAGTAGTTTTTGAGTTTATCCATTACAAATAAAAAACAAAAAATCAAATCTTTCCTCTTTATAATATTAGTATAGATAGAGAAGTAGTTCCATAAAATGTCACAGATCATTATTTTACCATCATTGTAACCATTTTGTCGGACAACGATGGTTACATTCTCACTTACTGAGGTGGCTGCCTTGATTAAATTAAAGATAAGGCAGAATTTAAATTAATTGTAGCCACATGTGATTGTAGAGTGACTGGGAAATCATTTAGAAAGAACTCCCCTATACATCCATAGGGATAAAAGCCACAACATCACCATCGCCAGCAAACCAGACAAGTCGAGACAAGTTTAGTTCACGTGCCTACTGGTGCTAGTGGACATATAATAATTAAAGTAATCAATCTGTACACGTTTAAAATTCTAATGTTTATAAGTGATGAGTCTTAAAACTGACTCTCATTGAATCCTTAGCAATTATGATAGAGCTTATGAATAATTGGTTAGATGGGAGATAACATATTGTGGTTACAGTTTTAATAATCTCTGCTTATCCTGGAAACACTACTTCGCACCCCAATGATTATAGAAGTATAAAGGCATGATAATTTAGGGCCTATTTTTTAAAAGGAACGTTTAATATCTGAACGAATCATCTCTGATATAATTTATAGTCATACTAGCACTCCACGACTCATTTAAAACAATACTTCCTCTCTGCGTGGCTTAGTGGTTAGAGTGATTGAACACTAGCTTAAAGTACTATGACCTGGTTCGATTTTGGGTGGAAGGATGAAAATATACTTTATGTGTATACGGTTTGTCCAGCTATTAAATTTGTAACCATCATCTAAAGACTGCTATGAATATGCTTAGTTATGTTTTAGTTTTATGGAACGAATATTACTATTCGCTTGAGGTGTATACAAAGTTACACTATAGAGATGTGGGAGGTAGAATTAATAGGAAATTATCCATTTCTGGGGCCGCATAGTCTAAGGCGTAACACTTGTAATAGACTGGCCTGCAGATAACGGGTATATTTGGGTTCAAATCTTGGTCGGGTGTACTGAGGGTGGTTTTTACTAGATGGCCTAACCAACTCCCTTCACGCAAATGCAGGTACACTTAATCTAAATTCAACCATCCTCATCCCTACCATATTATCATAATTAATACTGGACATATACAGACCCACTGAAAGGGTAGAAATGAGTGTTGCTAAACTTTTTTACCGAAAATGTCGTGGATTAAGAGCGGGAAACCGCATATGAAAATCATCCTAATTAAAAAATCTAGATTTACAAAATTAATAACGTATTATAATTGATCTTAATATTTCTCTGGGTTTCTTTGTTCAAATACTTTTTAGGCACCATTCAGATTCAAACAAGAATCTCCTAAAAGTAAAGCCAACTTTTAAAACCCCTCATAGATGGAGCTTACACCATGGATAAGATAGTTTTTCTCAATGACAGTCAGTGATACAAATGCGTCACGATGAAATATAGCTTGAGGTTTTACTTGTTTGCTGGCATGTTTTTTTTGTTTGTTTTTTAACTTTAGGTAAATTCCACACCCTAGTAGAAGAAGTTTTGATAAACTAGTAAGATTTCTTTTCTTGTCAAGTTTAAGGTAGTTCTTTCCTTACTCCAAAGAATCCCCCAAGCTTAGAATCTTCTTAAATAAACAACTTTTTTATACATGAAAAGAGGCTTTAAATTTAAACATTCAGTTCTTCCTTTTTACCCCCTCTCTCCCCCCTCCCTGTTCCAAAAGAAGAATTGAATTCTCCCCTCCTCCTTCCATGTTCTTATACTAAACGATGTCTCTTACACCCCCTCTTTTATTCCACCCCAACAACCCCCTACTGTCGTTTTTCACTTGGTAGCTAACGCGTTGAAACCCTATATTCTCTACCCTGTGATAAATTTTTTCTTTAAGACTTTCACCTTTGTAACTTAAACCTTGAAAACATGTTGAACATTCAACTTTTAAAAAGTCTTAACAAAACACCTTTTATAAATCTGAAACGAAACTTATATTTAGATATAAAAAGAGAGAGGTGAATGGCTCTTTACCAAAGAATCTTTTCAAAATAATATTTCAACAAAGTTGGTATCTTATTTTTTTTTTCTGCTAAAAAAAATGTAAAGATGTTTTACACCTGAAACCTTACTAACTGAAAATCTTGCGGTCGCCATCTCAAACTTTTTCATTCATGTTGAGTTTCACTAATTGAAATTTTCCATGTGATAGCCTCACCAAAAAGTTTTCACCTCTTTCTAGGTCTTCCAATCCTCCCTCCTTTCATACCCCTCACCACCAACTTTTAAAGTAATAGAAAAGAAGAATGGAGGGGGGTACAAGAGAGTGGAAGTTTGCAAGCTTTCTACCTCACATAATGAGGTGGTGCTTTGATTAACCTTTCACTCTTGTTCAAATGTCGAAAGGATTGTAAGTAATACCCCTCTTTCACCCCCTTTAAAAAACACAGTACAAAATGTCTCAAGTGGAAACTACTGTGAAGCCACAAGAGAGTTCGTTGCTTTCATAGAAAAGCGAAGAACTTTCAATGTTTCTGAGAGCTACGGGGCTATTGATAAAGTTTAATGATGGAGGTGAACGCAGATAAATTATTCCAAACATATTTAGTTCGGTATTATCTTAATCAAATAAACCACCCGTGAGGCAGGAACAGGTGGGTACAGTCCAATTTTCATAGGAAGGTATATGACGGAAAAGTTACTGTCACGTATTAATACGTAGAGCTATGTGATATTTATCTGTCAGTTTTGATAAATATTATATTCATCTATAAAATAACACTAATATATAGTATAACTTTTTATATTTTGGCCAAAAATTTAAAATAAGTTTGTATTTTTTACAAAATCTTTTTCATAAAAATTAGACTGTGCATTGGTATATTGCAACAAACCCAATTTAAATTTTATACAATTTATTATATGTTGAAATTTTGTGTATAAATATTTTGTGAACTTTTTATATAGCTCTACACTCAATGTTTATAAATTGTAACACTATTGAATTAATCGCCCCACGTTGGGCGTCGATTGAAACACTATGGATTAATTCCTTGATATAATAATGCTGTGACGATATTTAGGTTGTCTATAGCTCCGTGGTCGAGCGCCTATCATCACTGTACGGAATAGATACCGTTTAACCAGCTGTTAATTGCTCCGTGGTCGAGCACTAATTAAATCGGTATAATTAATTAATTAAAGAAAGAGAACTATTGATGGCTGTTGATTATCACACGTTTAATTTAAAATACATCTGTTAATACTTATACATACTCCAATTAAATGCTTTATATCAATGTAAATTATTATATTCTGTGCTAGACTGTGACTGCGAGCGCCAGTGCTAGTGTATTTGTGAGTCCCTAACTGCGTTGCTTGTGTGAGCGTGGGTGCGCGGATTGTGCGTGTGGCTGTGTGTGGCTGTCTGTGGCTGCTTGGGGCTGCCCGGCTCTGTCCTTAATTATACGCACAAACGGCACACCCCTTGCCTCTTACTCCCCTCGTCAACAGTGTAAAAACTAACTAATAGAAAGAGTCCTGGCGACAGATGTTGTGAAAGCTAGCTTCTTATTGGTATAGGGAATTGGCAGTCTTTGCCAAATACTGCGTAAAAATGGTATAAAAATATATTTTGATGGTTAAATCCTTTTCACATTATTTCTGAAAAACGCGTGTTTCTTCATGGATGAAACATAAAAGGATACTCTACATATGTTACTTTAAAGACAAATTACCTTCATCCATGACTTTTTATATATTTTAGATTGATCTGAATCAATATCATTACAAAATTATAAAGGAAGCACCTTGGGAGCTCCACGAAACACCCAAATAATGTCAGTACCAATTTCACATATTTACCTCACTTAGCCAAAAATATTTCTACACTTCTATACCTCAATAATTATAACTTATTAGAGATTATTTTCTACCCTTAGAGATATTAAGCACTTTTTTTATATCTACTTGATGTTTATTAATTTTAAACTAACTGGAGATTTAAATTCAGGCTTTATGCATTTTAAACTACTATATAATCCATTAAAAGTAAATCTTATCAATATTATAAATATAAAATAATATAATTTGATGAAAATATTTTAAAAATTATAGAGGAGTGTTTATTAGAATCATGTACACCTTTATCATAATCTATTTTTACTTTCTCGCTATCTTACAGGACCTGGTAGAGAAAGTATTATGATCGTCAAAAAAATCTAACTCAAGATTTTAATGAATCTTGACAACTAGAGCCTAAAATATTTTATAGATTGGGATAAAACTTGTTATCTTGGGTTTTCAAGGGGTTGCCCCGAGGGGTTTTGGAATTAAATATATAACCCTAAAATTAAGGGCAGTTTTCTGAAGGGCAAAAAGAGAAAAAATCGTTTTTCTCAAAATCGGCTCTAACCAATTTGATTAAATTTCATTTCTAAACATTTATAAATATTCCAAACAATATTTTCTTTAAAAATGTATAAATAGGATAGTAAAAAGTTTATTTTAATGAAGCTTTGTAAATTTCACGTTTTTTACCCTTAAGAACCCATCTCATAGCTGATTAACTGGAAAATTAGATACAAGATCACGCACAAACCAAAAAACGAATCAAAGAGTGGTTTTTTATATTATTATTATTATTTAGCACCGCATCTTACTACCCGTTTGGGTTATACGCTTTAAGTACTAATTACGCTAACGATTTAGGAATTGGGAAGGGTGAATTAGAGGAAGTGAACACGCATTTGCGTGGAGGGAGAGTGAAAAACCATTTAAGAAAAACCAGCCCAGTTCACCCGACCGAGATTCGAACCTCGATCTCCCCGTTCTCAGTAGTCGAGCTCAACACGGCTAGTGCGTTAGCTAACTACGCCACCGAGGTGGATCACTGGGGGGGAGTAAATTTCCTCAACTAGGTGTCTAGTTTCTCCACTGGGTGTCTAGTTTCTCCACTGGGTGTCGAGTTTCTCTACTAGGGGGGTCAAGTTCCTTTACTGGGGGAATCAAATTTCTACACTGGGGGTTTTTATTTCCTCCACTGGTGGGTCAAGTTTCTCCACTAAGGGGATTGAGTTCTTCCACTGGGGGAATCAAATTCGTCCACTAGGGAGGGGAGGGGAGGGAAGCGTCAGGTTTTGCATTAGGAGGATCAAGTTCCTCCATTGGGGTAATAGAATATTTTACTAAGGGTGTCGAGTTTTTCTACTAGGAGGGGATGAGTTCCTCTACTATGGTGGTACGGTGGTTTTATTTTCTCCCTTAAAGGGAATGGGGTGAGTATTGAGTTCCTCCACGACAACTCAATAAAGCGATTATAATTAGTCCGAGTGGAATAGCTTGGTACAAATCTAGCTTTAAATCCATCCATAATTAATATATATGTATATATAATATATTTATAGTTCCCACCTAACCAAATTTAACCTAACCTTTCATGCGTTAATGATTTTTTTTATCTCTTGTGCGACGCTTCTCCTGCTCCTGTTGACATCCATGCAAAGGGGTGGGGGGGGGGGGGTAAATAA